>ML778911.1:385511-396985 GCA_009831015.1 Picea engelmannii | reverse complement strand
CTATCTCCTTGAGGGTGTAATCCCTTTTACTCCCCAAGGCAAGCAAGGCTAACTAGGAAGTACTAGGAGGGTGTAAGCCCTTTTACTTCTTGTAGTAAAATCTTATGAAACAAATCATTCCAAGACAAAATTGATGGAAATGGCGGGGTTGTATGCCCTTATACTCCCCAATAATTATAGAAAAATCAAACTTGTAACCAAGCAATGAAGCAACAATAAGATAGATTCCTTACCTAGTCCAAGCATCAACAAGATAAACTTCCTTTTTACCAAGATTAATCCACCACGAATTCAAGAGAATAGATCCAAGAGAGGTAGCGCACTACTTCTTCCACAAATAGAAAAAATAAACCATAAAAAGAGCACAAGAGATGGATATTTCCCAAAGAGGGCGCAAATTTTAGCTAGGAGTCTTCTCACAATGGGAGAGTTATGATGAAAAATGAAATAGAGATGATCTCTATTTATACAAATCCTCTAAACATAGTTTGTACGCAAAACTTAGGGTAAAACACAAGATAAGGGGTTAACAACCCTTATCTTTCCCCATTACAAAAATAATATTATTTAATTCATATTTTACACATAAAAGAAACCCTAGAAACATGACGTCACCCTCTTTTTGGTTAACATTTGGCACTTTTGGTCAAGTCATTGAGTTGGAGAAGGAAAGGATAGGCCTCCAAAGGCCAATAGTATTCAACTAAGACATTTCTTCCATGATCTATGGGCATCTTACTTCAAAATGTGCCAAGTTTCCATCATCACCACCAAACCCTAGTCTTAGGTGACGTCAAGCCCCCAAAAAGTGACGTTTTTCCCCTTTCATGCAAGTCATTTGGCATGTAGAGGGTGAAAAAGATCCTACAAGGTGTCCTATAGGCCTCCAAAGGAATTTCATCATCATCCATAGTGTGGGCACTTGTCATCCAACTCGTGGGCTTCAAGCCCCATGGAAGCCCAAGCTAGGCTTGTTCTTCCAAAATTCTCCACTAGCTAGGTCCTGCAAAGACAAATGGATATGACCTCCAAGGATATCAAGTCAAATGCATAATTATGAGTAAATCAAATGAATAAAAGTGCCATATAAGCATGTACATCCAAACCAACTCATCAAAATAAACCAATGCTCAAAGACCCTATGCAATTTTCCAAGTTTAGGTATGGGAGGGTTGACAAAACAACCTATTGGGTGAATCATACCTCAAGTTTAGGGCTGTTTCTAGAGGGGACCTCCTTCTAAGTCACGTGGATGAGGTTTCATGGATGGGGGGAAGACTTTTGGGCATGGGTTTCATGACATACAAGGGGTTGTAGTGTCTCACTTATGGGTGCCTTTGTAAAGGGTGTGATGCACCTTTGTTTTCAATGCAACCTTTTTCCAAGCCCATTTATTGCCTTTCAATCTTTTAGGATGTTTCCAGGTTGAAGACAAGGTGGGGCTTATACCTAAGCATGAAAAACTGTGCCCACCTTGACTCTACCCTGGTCACTATTAAATTTGGTAGCATCGACAATCATTCTCCATTGAGAGGCCATATGGGCCACCCCGAAGCTAGCCAGGGAGATTTGGAGAATCAACTAGTCTTGTGAGGTATTGAAAAAAGCCAAGGGGAACGTACATCCTCTGTGAGTGTTAGAAAAACAGGACCGTGGAGCAATAAAATAAAACAAATGCGGAAACAAAACATAGAAGATACACAATACAATAGAGACATAGATTTACGTGGTTCACCCAGTGTAGGCTACATCCACCAGAGAAATTGCCAGGTCCTTCCTTTATTATTATCCAACAAATTAAGGGATACAACCTACAACAAACCCGTTGTAACTTCCTCTTATTTCTCTCACAGTCTCCTATCTCAGAATACAATATTCACCATCCACGATAGCCATAATACATTTCCCTCATATAATTTCTATCGTTAGATCTGCGACCTTATAATGAACGATCCAGATTTACAATGAAATTACAATATACATTTACAAGGAAATTTTTTCTTCGGGGGCTTCACCCCCGAACCCCCATCGGGGGATGCTACCCTCGAACCCCTGCTGGGAGTCAGCTTGCCCCCAGACCCTCCAGTCGGGGGGATAGCCCCCCCGGACCCTGCAGAGGGGGTACCCCCCCTCTACACTCCCCCACGTGGAAGAGTGTACATACTTCTGGGGTGTATATACTTCATGGGGTATAAACATGGCTAAAAGTAAAATACCTCTGAATCAGGAAGATAATCAGGCTCCACAACCAACAATGAGCATAGACAATCTAATGCAAAAGTCAGGGGGAACGTACAACCTCTGTGAGCATAGATAGACTATTGCAAAAGTCAGGGGAAACATACAACCTATGTGATCCTAGTCAAACCTTGTGAGCCATGAGCAAAAGTCAAGGCATCTAGCAAAATTTAGGTTGAATATAAAATTCCTATGAACTAGAAACAAACGATATTCCTAATATTGCAAATGATGTAATTGTATTGATCTAGTGCGTTGGCACGTGTAAACATTATCCACCATGAAGAGAATTTCGAATTTCCTTGTCAAGAGTTGTATCTAAAGTATTGAGTCTAGTTCTATTTTAGAACTAAAGTGTAATGTTGAGTTGCAACTAAAGTCTTGAGTCTAGTTCTATTTTAGAACTAAAGTGTAATGTTGAGTTGCAACTAAAGTCTCGAGTCTAGTTCTATTTTAGAACTAAAGTGTAATGTTGAGTTGCAACTAAAGTCTTAAGTCTAGTTCTAAGTTCAAACTAAAGCATGTCAGTCTCAAGTCTAGTTCTAAGTTCGAACTAAAGTGTAATGCTAAGTTGTAACCAATCTCAAGTCTAGTTCTAAGTTCGAACTAAAGTGTAAAGATGAGTTGTAACCAATCTCAAGTCTAGTTCTAAGTTCGAACTAAAGCATGAAGCTGAGTTATGTTTAATGCATGCAATCGGGTTACTATTTCGAGCCTCTCCTCTTCCCCTCTTCAACCTATATAAGAAGAGGTCAAACCCTCTCTTCAACACAGTTTTGCAACACAGTTTTCATATGCAGGTTGAGGGTGAAGTAATAGAGGAGCACATCCGTGATAAAGAGGCAACATATCATAGGTGTATTTCAGAAAGGTCTTGTAAGTCTTTGTTAGGTCAGAGTCATCTTGGAAAGCTCTTTGAGAGCAGAACATTCATGGTGGATATTTGTAAGAGATCTTACATTATTAATGCAATAAAGGAATATTGTTTGCTGGGGTTTTTCTCCCTATACAGGGTTTCCCTAGGGTATATGTGTTGTTGATGTGCATGTTTACTTATCTACATAGTTATTTCTATTCAATTATGATTTGGAATTGTTGAAGTGTATTAAGATGGAATCAAAGTATTGAAGAAAATAAAAGAATTAATCCGCATAAGAAATCAAGCTCATAATTTAACATGGTATCAGAGCTTAGGGTGTGTTAAACGTGTTGAAGTGAAACAACAGGTACACACAAATCCAAGCAAGCTTGATTAAGTTTCCAGTGTGAGGACCATGGCATCCTCCATTTCATTCAGGGCCGAGGATAGGCTCGAAGGAGCTACCAACTTTAATGTGTGGAAGCTCTGTATAACAAATATCTTGCAAGAGCATGATCTTGAGTAGCATGTGACCACAATGGTGGAGGAACCAATGAATAATGCAGGAAGAACTGTGATGTAGGAGCATCGTAAATATCAAGTGAGCGTGGAGCAATCGCAACGTATTTTTTTGAGCACATGATAAATTGCTTGAAAACCTTTTTGAAGTTGATGCGCCAAATCGTTAATGAAGCCATTTATGAAGGGGCGCCTTTGTATATTGTATTGGACCTTGAGCAATTCTCTCTCGTCCCTAGTAGATAGGAGGAATTTAAACTAGTTAATGCAGGTAGATAGACTTGAATTCATAGATTAGACAGTTTTAGAAAGAAGGGGGAAAAACGGATATAGAAACCCTCATTGTATATTGTAGCATTAGCATGATAGTTGAAGCAGGAAGAGCATAGAAGAATAGCAGAGAGATGTAGAAGAACATCCATGTATTGATCTTGAATTAATAGAAGAAGTTGATTCAAATCCATGGTTTTGTGTCTGTTCTCTGTGTGTTGATGTTAAATGATGTGCTCATGAGTGTTTCTTTCCTGTTATGCATTTGCTTTATTACTGTGTATGTGATTTCATGTTTGAGTTGAAATATGAGGGAAGAAGAAATGAGTTTCAATTGTTTCTCTATAGGATTCCTGAAAGGAGTGCAGTCGAAAACGTCCGCAAGGAGTGCGTTGACAGAGGCTCAGGTAGTTTAACTCTTGTTCTCGTTCACCCAGAAGTGAAATTGGGTTACTGGAGCCGTGCGAGGAGTGCGCAGGCTAAGGAAAGTCTCAGTTGTGAAACTGAGCAGAGCATTGAGAGACTATTGTTGCAGGTGTGCGCAAGTTCGAAGGACTCAAACATTTTGAGGTGTTTGAAAGGCTGCCGCAAGGAGTGCGAGCAGAAGGTTTAAATTCTGAAATATTCAGAATTGACAAAGCTCAGGAGGTATAGTACCTTTGAGTGGACCTAAGGAAGGATTTCACAGGGAGTTTGTGCTGTGGAACTTCTAAATACCAGTGTTGCAGGGTTGTGCGCAGGAGGATGAGTGAGCGCAGAGGAACACTTAGTCATTTTCAAGAAATCCTCAAGGAGGAAGAAATCGACGGTCAGGATCTTGTGGAGAGGATTGGTGAAATCCCGCCAGTCGTTGGATCTGCCAAAGAGGCGAAGAGGTTACGACCGCGTTCGGAGTCCAATCTTGAGGGGTCGTGAGTCGTTGGATTGACGGTTAGTTAGCCGTCAACCGTCTGGTTCGACAGGAGTTGCACAGGATTTAAGTCCTTGTAAGCAGAGGGAAACCCCTGAGAAGACATCGGAGTTTTGGTCATCGGGATTCACACAAGTGGAGTGGTTAGACTTTTCATTTTGGCAAAGTCTTATATTCGATCTGAACCGTCCATCATTTGGGATGCATGTCAGAAGATCTGACGAAGTCGGGGTTCACGAGAGAAGAAGATCGAGAATTTCCATAGGAAAAATCCCGGGAAGATCAGAGTCGTCCATTCGTTGGGACGTGTGGTGGAGATTGAAGGCGTCGGGATACTCGACATCGAGAAATCAGAGTTCCTGAGGACAAGAAAGTTGGGACATCAGAACTCTCGAAACTCCGGAGGAATCAGGGACGTCCATCAGAGGAGGACGCGTGGAAGCAATCGGTGCCATCGGGAAAAGTCCCGACAAGGATGTCTTCCATCGGTGCTTGGGTCATCAGGATATCGGGGATCCTGGTGACAAAGTGTTTACACATTTGAACTTGCGAACTCTGAAATCCCGACGGAAGTGATGGGCGTTGAAAAGTCAACCCGTGAGCGCATCGGAAGTTCGGCGTATCGGGGTTCGGGAGTTGGAGAGACAGGGCGTTTGATATCGCGAGTAGCGAAATCCTGACAGGGGAAGTCCCGATAGGATTGGAGAAGGGTTAGCATTGACCCACATCTAGTTTCGGGGAATTGGGAGACACAAAGTGCATGACCACAGGACTCGCGAAATCACGAAGTCCGATTTCCCGATAGAACAAAGGGAGATCTTTTGGAGAACTGCTGTGGGTGTGGAAAATTCTCGATAGGGAATTAGAAGAGTTTTTCAGTTCTTCTGGCCGAGGAAGGAAGAGGTCCTGTGAGCGGACGTGCCTAGCGGGTGCGACTGCGTCAAACTGCCTTCAGGAAGAGTCAAGCAAAGACCAAGAGAATAATCTTTGACTCAGTCAAAGATATTATAATGCCTGCAATGACTTCATTGATGACTGCCAAGGACTGTATGGATACCTTGGTGAATCTGTATGAGAAACATGCTCCAAGTCAGAAGAGGAAAATTAAGCACAAACTTAAGTATTTGAAGATGGATAAAGGTGAATCAGCGGCATCTTTCTGTTCCAAGATAGCTCAGATCAAAGATCAGTGTTTGGTCACAGGGGTGACAATGGATGATGATGATTTAGTGCAGGCCATTTTTGACGATCTTCCTTCTTCATGGGAGACCTTCTTATGCAGTGTAAGTGGGAGAGAGATTCAACCCACATTTGAGATATTATGGCATGATTGCCTCTAGGAGGAGAGTCGCACAACTACTAGGAGCGAGCCAACGAAAGAAGAGCACTCAGCCTTAGCATCAAGATTCAAGGGAAAGAAGAAAGGCACTTTCCAGAAAGGCTCTCAGTGGAAGCCAAACACCAAAGGTACATTCAAAGGCAAGAATATTGATACATCTAAGATTAAATGCCTTAGTTGTAATAAGTTGGGTCATTTTGCTAAATATTGTTGGTTTAGAAAGAAATATTCTAGGAAAGGGAAACATCATGCCTCAACTACTGAGGATGATGAATCCAAAAGAAATCATAAAAGTCCTTATAATGATAAAGAAAATAGGAAAGAATATTATTTGGTTTCTGCCCTATCCAGTTCAGTTTCCATGGGGCCGAAAACTTTGTTAGTAGATAGTGGTGCATCAAAGCACATGATAGGGTACAAGGAGATCCTCTCAGACTTTGAGACAAAATCTTTTGTAGAGCAGGTCGAGGTTGGGGATGAAAAATGTTACAAGATAGAGGGAGTAGGCTCTATCTCCTTCATATTGGAATTTGGGGATAGACTTCATGTTGATGAAGTATTATATGTTCCAGGACTCAAGAAGAATCTACTATCAGTTGCAACCCTCGAGGACAAGGGATATTGGGTGATCTTCAAGGACAGGAAGGCACTACTATGGGATAAAGGTAGCCGCTTAAGTACAACAAAAACCATTGGAACTCACAGTGGAGGACTGTACGTCGTGTTAGGACAGTCAGTTCACGCATTGGCTCATGATGCGACTAGCTGCAACGAGTTGTGGCATAGAAGACTTGGACATCTTCATTACAAATATCTTCTAGATCTACAGAACATGGTATGTGGCATGCCCTCTATTTCTCTTAGTAAAAATGAAATTTGTAAGGGATGAATGCTAGGTAAAAATATAAAGAAAGCATTTCCTAGTAGTGACATCTGAGCTCAGGGCATCTTAGATTGGTTCATTCTGATGTATGTGGTCCCATGTCATCTCCCTCACTCTGTGGTTGTTTGTATTATGTCATTTTTATTGATGACTACTCAAGAAAATGTTGGATATATTTTCTTAAAGATAAACGTGACACATTTGATAAATTCAAAGAGTATAAATCCTTTATTGAAAATCAGACAGGGAAACAAATCAGAATCCTTAGAATAGACAATGGAGGAGAGTTTGAATCTGTTAAGTTTGAGGATTTCTGCAAGTCAGCAGGAATTAAGAGACAGTTGACCGTTCCATATAAACCTCAGCAAAATGGTGTTGCTGAGAGGAAAAACAAGACTATTTGTGAGGCAAAAAAAGCAATGATGTTTGACCAAGATCTGCCAAATTCTTTATGGGAAGAAGCTACCTCCACTGTCGTGTATATTCAGAACAGGTGTCCACATGCTATTTTGAAGGACAAGACTCCTGAAGAGGTCTTCTTAGGGATCAAAAATGAAGTAGGGAATCTAAGGATATTTGTATGTCCTATGTATATTCATGTCCCTAAGGAAAAGAGGACAAAGATGGAACCCTCAGGCAAGAAAGGGGGTTTTGTGGGGTAGAGTGAGAACTCCAAGGCTTACAGGATTTATGTACCAGGTTAGAG
This sequence comes from Picea engelmannii, assembly GCA_009831015.1. NCBI lineage: Eukaryota > Viridiplantae > Streptophyta > Pinopsida > Pinales > Pinaceae > Picea > Picea engelmannii. Next base: position 389,261 of record ML778911.1, on the reverse strand, counting down.
GCAAATAGAGGTAAGAAGAGATGTGACTTTCCATGAGGAAGCCACATTTAAGAAATCTAGAGAGCTTCAACAGGATTCAGAAGTAGTTAAGCTAGCTTCACCCTCTTCTAAAAATGAAGAGTCAAATGATCAGAGGGAGGAACCTCGTGAAGGGCCAAGTTATGAGTCCCTTGAACCCTCTGAAGTGTTAGAAAGAACTCTTGAAAAAACTCCAACCAAAAGGAATCCAGGGTGGCTTAAAGAAATAATGCGGGAAGTAGAAAGGATAAATGTTCCCAAAGGAACTTTCGGGAAAAGGAAGAGGCCTCATAGGTTTGGAGGCTATGTTGCACTGATGAGCAACATTAGTGATGCCAATACTTCTTCATTTGAAGAAGTAGATAAATTACAAGTATGTAAGGATGCCATGCTTGAGGAATACAGGTCTATTATAAAGAACAATGTTTGGGACATTGTGTCGAGGCCAAAGACAAATCAATGGTTTCTTCCAAATGGATCTATAAGATCAAACATGCAGCTGATGGAAGTGTGAAAAATTTCAAAGAAATATTTGTAGCCAGAGGCTTCACTTAGAAAGAAGGGATTGAATTCAAAGAGAATTTTTCTCATGTAGCCAGGTATACCTCCATTCGAGCTATTATTTCTGGAAGCTACATCAGACGGATGTAAAAACAACATTCTTGAATGGAAAGATTGAACAAGAGGTATTTGTGGAACAACCAGATGGTTTTATACTGTATAACAAAGGCACTCATGTATGCAAGCTAAGGAAGGCATTGTATGGTCTTAAGAAGGCTCCCAGAGTTTGGTATGATAGGATTGATGGCTTTATTAAAAGCCCGGGCTTTCAGAAAAGTGATGCTGATGCAAATCTGTACTTCAAGGTAAGAGGTAACCAACCTGATATACTAATCCTATATGTTGACGATCTCTTTCTAACAGGAGATGAAGGGATAATAGACTGGTGTAAGAGGGAGCTAACCTCGGAATTTGAGATAAAAGACTTAGGCTTGATCCATTAATTCATAGGATTGGAAGTGTGGAAAAGACAGGGTGAGATATTTCTGGCACAAGGAAAATACATAGTGGATGTACTAAAGAGGTTTGGTACAATGGATTGCAAATCCATGTCTACTCCGATGGTTACCAACCTGAAGAAGTTGCATGATTCTGATATAGGTTCAAATTTGGTGGATCCCACCTTGTATAGGCAGTTGATTGAATCATTGATGTACATGATCCACACTAGGCCAGATATATGCTATGCAATGATTTCAATGAGTCAGTTCATGACTGAACCAAGACATAGACACTGGGTGGCAGTAAATCACATCTTGAGATATCTCAGAGAGACCATTACTTATGGTCTGAGATATACATCCAGTGGTGGTTTATTTATGCATGGGTATGCAGATGTTGACTGGGAAAGAAGCCCAGTGGATCAAAAGAGTACTTTCGGATACTGCTTCAGTTTAGGATCCGCTATGATCTCTTGGTCAAGCCGAAAGAATGGATCCATTGCATAGAGTACAAAAGAGGCTGAGTACATTGCAACAAGTGATTCTAGCAAGGAAGAAGTATGGATCAGAAAATTGGTTTTTGGGTTGTTTGGTGACAAGCTCGAGACGACAGTGGTTCACTATGATAATCAAAGTTGCATAAAATTGAAAGAGAACCTGGTATTTCACGACAAGTCAAAACATATTGACATGAGGTACCACTACATCTGAGACTTGGTCCAGAGCAAAACTGTAAAGTTACAATACATAACCACGAGTGAACAGGTAGCTGATATCCTGACCAAGCATTGGACCTTGAGACAGTTTGTGCAGCTGATCCGGGGCAGGATCTTTTATGATTATGGTTGAGTTTTAAACTTGCATGAATATTTTAACCATTTGAGAATTTAACGAAAGAATGAGGAAAGAAGAGGATTATATCAGTCAAATACACATATGCAGATCTGAAAACAATAAAGAATAGCAAACCATAAGAACGCAGGTTGATAACGGAGTTCGACACAATGTTTGCCTACGTCTCCGGGCCTTTTTCCTGTGGGGGAGGCTTCTTTATTTCTGCTCAAGTACTCAAAATTACATCTCAGCAATGCCCAAAGGCTACAAGACTGATCTGGTCTTGTTGTCCCAGATCTCTAGAACCCAATGCAAGAAACGGCATGAAAAACTGATGCTCCAAGCTCCCAGAAACGATCCGACAGCGTTTCCACCTCAAAGACTTCCCTGCAACAAACTGACTATGGCTTGGCTTTCCAACAGCATAAATCTGCAAAAATGACTATCCCTTGGCCTCAAACAGGCCTGGTTTATATAGGAATGGAGTTGGTTTCACATCCCCAACTTCCTCCTAGAATCTGGCCTCCAAAAATGCCCAATATCCCCCAAAAATGGAGTAAATCAGCTAATAATAGGCTGTATTAAATATAAAAACCAAGTTCTGGTTCAAAAACCCACTTTTGGACTTTAGAATAGGCGCTAGCCCCCAATTACCGGGCGCGGCCCCCCACATACGGTCATATGGCACACCATAGGCCGAGCGCATGGCTTTGGCCCCCCGATTCCGCGCCTGTCCTAGTCATATTGCGTGTTAATAGGGCCACGGGCCATAACAAACCCGCGCCCATACAGTTAAGCCCCGGTCCGGTGGCATAAAACTCGGCCATATGGCCACGACTGTACACATAACAACCCCACGCATATTGTATGCCGCGCTATTCGGTCATGTGAAATGGTTCTATGGTTGGCGCTGAGGGCTGGGGCCAAGCCCCGACCCTTTTTCCCGCCGTGTGAACTTTAAACCAAACTTAAAATAATTTTATGCCGCTACCATAACAATTAACGCCCGGTGCCCAAGTGGCTAGCCCGGGTTCTCCAGCTCGTTTCCTAACCGGAGGTCGTGTGTTCAACCCCTGCCGATGCCAAACGAATTTTGAATATAGAAACCAATGACCAATAATGGGGTGCCACGTGGCAGCCCAGGATTGGGCCACGTGGCACCCTTTTCCTCTAACCGGAACGTGCCACGTGTCGGCCTGCCATTGGCCCACGTGTGCCGCCACGTCAACCACCGTACGCCTCTGTCAGCTGCCGCGTGTCTTCCCCGTCAACGTGCCACGTCACCTGATGACATCAGCGTGCCACATGTCACCCTGTGAGTGGTGACACGTGTCACCTCAACATTGGTCCAACTGTACCCTGAAAACGCCAAATCCGTGTGACACGTGGCGCGTCCTGGTGACGCCACGTGTCCTTCCGTACGGTCTGCCACGTGTTGTATTCTGGTACTGCCACATCACCGTACGTACATGCCACGTCAGCACTGTACGGTCTGACACGTGTCTGTACGGACTGTACGGATAGGTACAGTCAGCATCCAAAATTTTGCCTGTTTGGCTTTTTGGACAGAACGCGATATCTTCTCCATACGGACTCCGTTTGACATAAAAATTATACCACCGGAATCAAGAAGACGAGTCGGACGCAATGGCATAGGTTTCGTCGCATTCCGAGCACTTTCATTTTTGAGCATTTTTCAAGCCCTATCAGGCTTCTGGATCTGTTTTCAGATCACACCTCCCCACAACAAGACATTTTGGTCCCCAAAAGGTTACTGTCCAGTTAACAAGCCCGGGATAGGCCACCCGGCTTGTCCTCTGTCTCTGAACTCTGTCCTGTGCACCTGTCTCATCAAGATCAGCTGTAATACAATGATGACCACTGAAAGTACATTGTT
>ML778911.1:334712-364167 GCA_009831015.1 Picea engelmannii | reverse complement strand
TATATATATATATATATATATATATATATATATATATATTGTGGTTAAACATGGTATAAGTTCTCATACTGATTCACCCACCCATCTTAGTATTCCAACAATTGGTATCAGAGCAGGTCCTTCACAAAAGTAGTTTAACGACTGGAAGGAAGACCATGGAGAGAAACAATTTGTATAGAAATGGAATACCATAGTTCGATGGTCAGAATGGTCTGCAGTATGATATGTTCATCAATAGAATGAATTTTTTTTAAAGGCACAAGGATATGATGTTTGGTACTCAGTTGTTATAGGATACACCACTACAAATAATGCAAAAACATCAACCAAGAAGGAATTGAAAAGAAACAACAAGATATCAATGGATTTCATATGGAATGATTACCTGATATAATAAGAGAAAAGGTTGGAAAATTTTCATCAGCTAAATAAATTTGGGATACATTACATAACCTCTACTTTAAGGAATCTCCCATCGCAAAGCCGGAGAATGCTAAAGAAGATGCAAGAACAAAACAAGAAGAAATATGCTCATCATGTTAGACAGATTAGGAAGAAGAAGATTGTGAAGAAAGCATATATAGTAGACCTTGAAGTAGAGTTGATAAGTTCTTTATACGTATTGACAAAAGAAAGGAAGAAGAACAAGTGTCTTGAGGAACAATTAGTCAAGAAGAATACTAAAAAAGGTTCCGAAGAATCCCAACAGGTCATCGTGAAACTAAAATCTCGGCTAGAAGAAGCCAAAAAGATTGCATAAACATACAAAGGTCAAATGGAAGAAAATCAATGTTTAGAAGCCAATATATAAAAACTAAGAAAGGAAGCAATGGAAGAGAATCAATGTTTATAAGCTGAAATAAAGGAAGCGAGAAAAGATAAAATATTTTGACAAATCATCTGAGGGAAAGAACCGAGGAACTAAATCATCTTGAAGAAGAATTTGGTCAAGAAGAAAGAATTCTTGAAAAGGAAATCATCTCCTTGAATATCCAACTTGATGAAGCAAAGTGAACATAAGAATTCACGAAGAGTCAGATGATGAAGAAAGAAGTAGAGGTTGAAAATCTTGAAGAAGAAGTTGTCACATTGAGAGCTAAAGTCATTAAGCTCAGGAAGAACGTTGAAGAGATAAAAACATCCACATCGTCCATAGAAAATGTTGAAGAGAAGCACTCCAATTTTCCATAAAAGAAGAATGAGTAAAAGAGTAAGAGTTATGCAGAATTACTCAAAGGAAGGAATAATGGTAAGCCATAATCAAAGAAAAATGATAGAGATACATCTTCAGGAAGATCCTCAGCATTCAGACCACAAAGAAGCCTCAATCATGATCATGATCAACCAAGACAAGAATTCAAAAGGACTGCACCGCAAAGAAGACAATCACTCTGAGGTATGTAAATTTCTTTTATGGTCATTGTTTTTATACTCTGGACACAAAATCGCAGATTGCAGGGCTTATGGAAGAAATGTTCAATAAAGAAATGATTATGTGGCCCCATATAACATTGAATGTTACAAATTCCACAATTATGGTCACATAGCTCGTGATTGTAGAAGCATGATGGATACTTGTATCAGATATAATAAAGTTTGTAAAATAAAACAAGAACATGTAAAAGAAGAGAAGATGAATGAAAAACACCCAAAAGTCATACTCTCAGGATTGACAATAGTACGAGATCAAGAAAAATCTACAGGAAAAAAAGAAGATGTTAGATACATGAAGGTTTGGAGAAGAAATGAAAAACAAGAAGAACAAGTGAATAAATACCAATTCCCAAAGATCACATGATTTACAATAATGCAAGAAATAAAAGAAGAACAAGTGAATAAGGAACATGCCCAAGATATTGTACTTTCGTAAATTGTAGTGCAAGATCAATCCACAGGAAAAAGGGAAGAAGTCAGAGTTCAGAAAGATGACGAGTATACAGACAAAGAGGAAGATTACTCCACATCAGAGCGTGTATTTTTTTGAGCCACTCAACTTGGAGACTCCCAATGAATATGAATATTGAATAGGGGGAGTCAGTGTAGTAGCTACTACAAATTAGAGAACCATCTTTTGAGCAGGCTGAAGTATTTGCAGAGACAGATAGAAAAAGTACAAAATGGAAGATTGATAAATTGAGAAGTATTATTCCCATGTAGATATCAATTGGCAGTTACACAAACATAAGTTTATGATTATATTCCTACAGGAAAAGATATCTTCAGTATAGGTTGTTCTAGACATGAAAAGTTTGATTTTCATATAGAGTAGATCAGTGGACACATTTTATTCAATTGCAGTTGTGAATCCTTCATGATAGTACAATTATAGATGGGTCAACATTGTGAATAGTTGAGTAGCATAGTTATGGACAACTTATGACATATGGACAAATATGGATTTATGAGATTATTAGCAGATACAAAAAACATGGGTAAGATAAAATGCATAGTAGTGTATCAGTGGAATCGGTTGAAATCAATTGGTCACAGAAATGCAAGTAGTGAAAAGCACAACAAAACATGGAAAGAGAAACCTTCAATAGAAGTTATATCATCATAGGGACATTGCTGAACAATATGGTCATGACAGATCATTTGAAGTCAAATTTTTTTGAATGCTTTTAATATATATCAGATATTTACAAGAGGAAGCACCAATGAACAATTAGAAATCACTGGAAGAGAGAAAAGGAAACACTTACAGGTATCCCTACATTGATTTACACGACATCTTACAGAGAAGTCAAGGGAAGAGAAATCATCAGAGAAAGAGATTCAGAATGAAATATCAGAAGCATGCAGACATGGGGAGACATACCGATAGGGGGAGTTATCCTTTGGACCATGATTTCAAAGGAAGAGAAAGAGAAGGATTGTTCATAGAAGGTATACTTTAAGGGGAAGTCACATAAGGAGAGAAACATGTGAAGAGAAAGAATAAAGGCATGGAAACCGAGAGAGAGAACAAATGCATGAAGACATGGGGAGGATCCCCAAGGAGATAGAACCTTTTCAATTGATGTCAAATGGGGAGAGTGATAAAAATTGATGAGGAAAAATGGTCACAAGGGGAGCATGAGTATTGGAGTATGAGTGTTTCCATCAATGTTTCCATAAATGTTGGTGTTTCCATCAATGTTTCCATCAAAGCTAAAGGGGGATATTGTTGGATAGTTGGTTTGGATAATTGATTGTCATTGATGTCAACCCTTGGAGATTTATGTTATCCCTTGAATAAATTCCAATAGAAAATTTTGCTAGCCCAAAAGGTATGGTTAGGGAACCCATAGTTGATTGAGGAATAAATACATGAAGGCTAATGTACTTGCAAGTAAGACTATCATAGATGGATAGTACATGTCATATCGTGTTCGGTGATAGGTGGTATGTCACATGGCTCCTTACGGTTGAGTAGATATGTCTTTGTAAAGATTGGAGGACCCTCAAGAATAATCTAGAAACTCCTAGAAGGTCAACAAGAAGTCAATTATTCTAGAAGCCTCTAGAAAGTCTTCAAGAAGTTTTCTAGTCAAAGTGGTTGCAACAAGAACTTAATTATGGGTAAAGTAGTTGTAAAAAAGAAATCACGAGTCTACCAATTATGAGTAAAGTAGTTGGAACAAGAATATGGGTTAGCCCTAAAATTAAGAAAAAGGGTAAAACAATTATGACCCTAAAATGAGGAAAAAGGGTAAAATAGTTATGGCCCTAAAGTGAGGAAAAAGGGTAAAACAATTATGATTCTAAAATGAGGAAAAAGGGTAAAACAATTATGACCCTAAAATTAGGAAAAAGGGTAAAAAAATTATGACCCTAAAATTAGGGAAAAAAAGACAAAACAATTATGAGTAGGTCCTTCAAGAAGCAGTCTAACCACTGGAAGGAGATCATGGAATACACCAAGATTGGAGCACCAAAGTTTGTCAGTCAGAATTATGGATTCTGGAGTATAAGGATGGAAACATTTTTACATGCACAACTATTTGATGTATGGTTAGAAATAATAGATGGATACAAAGCACCAACCACTCCCCCAACAAACAAAGATGGAAATAAAATCGAAGAAAACAATTCAAAGGCTAAAGGTACTATTTTGAACAATTTTGATAATTTAGTATTTGTTAAAGTTATGCATTGTGATTCTGCAAAATATCTCTGGGATAAGCTTCAAAATATTTATGAAGGAGGAACTAAAGTCAAGGGAGCTAAACTCCAAACCTTTAGAGCTAAGTTTGAACAATTGAAAATGAAGGAAGACAAAGACATTGCAACCTACTTTTTGCGATTTGATGAAGCAGTGAATACTATTAAAGGTATGGGAGAAGAGATGAAGGAACCACTCGTCGTTCAAAAGGTACTAAGGTCTTTACCTATGAGATTTGATCCAAATATTTCATCTTTAGAGGAAAGAAAAAATCTATACACCTTGAGCATGGATGAGCTACATGGGATACTCACCGCCTATGAAATGAGAACAGAACAAGAGCACCCAGTCACAAAGGAAGCAACATTCAAAGCATCCAAGAATACAAATGAAGAGCAATCAAAAGTAAAAGTCATATTGTAGCTGCAACAATGATTCAGAAGATGATGAATACATGGAAAACTTCGTCAGAAAATTGAAAAGAGGAACTGACAAATATAAAGGTATGATTCCATTGAATTTTTTTAATTATGGTGGTGTTGGTCATTTTTCTTCTAAATTTCCTCATAAGAATAAAGAAAGTGATGAAGAATAAGATCATAAAAAGAAAAAGAAAAATCAAAAGAATAAAAGAAACAAAAAGGAAATTTTCAAGAAAAGTCTCTGCACCAAGGAAGACAGTTCATCATCATATGAGGAAGAAGATAGTGATAGTGATACATAAAGGGTACACTTCATGGTAGTATGATATTTCAAAGAATATTCCGAGGAAGAAGGAACATTTGATATCAGAGAAGAATTAATCAATGCACTAGAAGAGATAAGGATTGAAAGAAATAAAATCAAGTCAGTCAAGGAAGAACTAAAAGAAAAAGAGGGATATCAAAACTCCAATTCCGAGGAAGTTGAGAAGATGATCGTGAAGTTAAAAATATAAGTAGAAGAAGACAAAAGAATCAAGGAGGCACTCAGAGGTCAGTTAGATGAAAAGGACAGGATGGTCAAAGGATTGAAAGAAAAAATAGTCACTCTAAGGAAATATTTTCAGAAGAAGGACATGCAAAAGAACAACAACAAAGTATTAGATGCGATCATTAGCAGTCAAATGCCATACCATGAAAAGTTTGGACTAGGATATAACCAAACAGAGAAATTGTCAAGCTCCAAGACAACATAACAAAGAATCTATGTAGAAACAATCAGAGGCTCTTCCAAGAAGGAAGAAAACAAGAGGAACCAAGAAGAGGATTACAGATATACTGAACCATCGAGAAGGTCCAGATTTAAGAATCAACAAAAACCATCAATGGAGAGACCCTAAGAAGAAGAAGGATTCATAAGAGCAACACCATTCAAAAAATCTTCCACCACTAGGTATCAAACTATTTTTCTTGGTTTATGCTATTCATGTAATAATTTTGGACATAAATTTCTGAATTTTAGAGCCAACACCAAAAAAAAAACTAACTATGAAGGCTACACAAGAAATGATTATTCAATAATATCTCATGAAACATAGAGTAGAAGCTACAACATATTTGAATCATTAAGCAATGAAATAGAATTCTACAAGTGTGACAACTTTGGATACATGGCCAAAGATTGTAGATTGACTATTCCTCCTAGAGAATAAAAAAAAAATATCAACAATCACATACAAGAATCATAAATGATATGGATAAGAAAGCATGATCAATTTAACATTGAAGAATGCACGCTTGATCTACAATATAAACAAAAGAGACGTGGATGGTATGTTGAAAGTGGATGTTCAAAGCATATGACAGGTGATATGGATAAGTTTCTAACCTTGAAGAAGGAAATATATGGATCAATTTCATTTGGTAATGACAACTTTGCCAGAATTATAAGAAAATGGGCAGTTAATATTGGAAGCAAGGATGCCAAAGCAAAAAATGTTCTACTAGTCGAAGAAATGAAACACAATCTACTAAGTGTAAGTCAAATGTGTGACCAAGGACATAGACTTGTGTTTGATTCTCAGAAATGTGAAATAAGAAAATCAAGGTCAGACAAATTGGTGACTATAGCTGTAAGAACTCCAAGCAACATATATGTAGAAGACCAGTCAGAAGCAAAGCAAGAGCAACAAGATCTTCAGGTACCTCCAAAGACACCTAGAATACAAGTGTAGAAGAATCATCCATCAGAATAGATCATTGGAAATCAAGATGTAGGAGTTGAAACTAGAATAAGAATATGTTCTCCAGAACAACAACACCTAGCACTACTATCCACATTTGAGCCAAGCAGTTTGGAAGAGGCCAACAAGGATGAATTCTTGATCAAAGCTATGGATGAAAAGTTAGATCATATAGAAAAGAATGACATTTGGTAACTGGTTCCAAGGAAGAAGAACAAGAATGTGATTGTGATTTAGGTAGATATTGGTGGCCACCTACCTGTTCCAACTAGCTCCTCTTTTCAGTTTTTATTGCAACACGTTCTTCTGTACTTCTTTGTAATTGTGGGTTCTACACTTCTGGGGCTGTTTGAATCCCTACACATATTCTAGGTGGATACTGGTGGCCTCCCATCTAATCCAACTGGCTTAGTTTGTATGTTTTCATGTCAACACATCTTGCTGTACTTCCAGGGCCGTTTTGGGGCCCTAAATAGTGTTTTTTTGGATCACTAAAGTCAAACTATAGACGGATTCAGAGTTTGACGACGTAATGCGTAGTTCTCGAAAAGACTATTGGCTGTGGAGCCTGATTATCTTCCTGATTGATAGGTATTTTTTTTCAGCTGTGTTTATGCTCCATGAACAATTTACACCCTGGAAGAATGTACACTCTTCCATGTGGGGGAGTGTAGAGGGGATTACCCCCCTTGCAGGGTCCGGGGGTGAAGCCCCAAAGGAAAAATTGCCTTGTAAATGTATATTTTAATTTCATAGTAAATATGGACCATTCATTATAAGGTTTCATATCTGACGGTAGAATTTATGTTAGGTTTTTTTCCCCCCTAGAAGGAAACCCTCCTTTATGAGGGAAATGTATTGCGGCTATGTATTATTGCAAATATTGTATTCCGAGAGAAGAGACTATGAGAGAAAGAAGAGGAAGTTACGATGGGTGTTCTGTAGGTTGTATCCCTTCATTTGATAGATAATAATAAAGGAAGGACCTGGAAATTTCTCTGGTGGACGTAGCCCACACTAGGTGAACCACGCATATCTGTGTCTCTATTGTATTGTGTATCTTCTGTGTTTAATTTTTGCATTTGTTTTATTTTATTGCTCCGCGATCATATTTTTCTAAGAATTGGTATCATAGAGAAAGACAACTCACAGAAAAAAAGGGTTCTTGGTTCGAGTGGGAGAGATGGTGAAGGATGGAAAGTTTAGGGTCGAGAAATTTAATGACCAAAAATATCAATTATGTAGGATGCAGATGGAAGATTATTTATATCAGAAGGATCTATTCCTACTATTGGGTGGAATAACAAATAAGTCGATGACAAAAAGGCTCTAGGAACGATATGACTGAGCCTGGTAGCGTCGGTGGCTTTCAATATTTCGAAAGAAAATACAACGAAGGAGTTGATGGACGCATTGGATAAACTGTATGAAAAACCCTCAATGTCCAATAATGTATTTCTAATGAAGAGATTATTTAATATGAAGATGTCAGAAGGTGGGTCTGTTGCAGATCATTTAAATGAATTTAATACGGTTACTAATCAACTAAGTTCTGTAAAAGTGGACTTTGATGATGAGGTCCGGGCTCTTGTAATCTTGTGCTCATTGCCAGAAAGTTGGAACAACTTGGTCATGGTTGTAAGTAAATCTGTCTTTGGTTCAAACACTTTAAAATTTGATGATGTTGTTGGTGTTATCCTTAGTGAGGAAATGCGATGAAAAAGCACAGGTGGGACATCAGGTAATGTGTTGAACATGGAGAACAGGGGAAGACAAAATGATAGAGTAAAGGGCTCAGGAAACTGTGGGAATTCTAGGAAGGGCAGATCCTAATCCAGACTTGAAAAGATAGAGTGTTGGAATTGTGGGAAGAAAGGACATCTGAAGAAAGAATGCAGAGCTCTAAAGAAAGAGATGGACAACAAGAGAAAAAATCAGGAAGCAAATGTAACATGTGATGTGTTGCAAGATGCTTTGATTCTTTTTGTAGATAATATTTCTGAGTCTTCGGTAGTAGATTCATGGGCTCCATTTCATGCCACACTCCATAGGAAACATTTTCTAGATTATGTTCAAGGTGATTTTGGACATGTTCATTTGAGTGATGATGCACCATGCAAAATTGTTGGAATGGGAAAGGTAAAAATAAAGCAAAGGAATGGAAACCAATGGTTGTTGAAAGAGGTAAGACATGTTCCCTATCTAAGGAAAAATCTAATTTCAATAGGGAAATTGGAAAGTGAAGGTTGTGTATCCATATTTACAGATAAGGTGTGGAAGGTCACCAAAGGATCATTGGTGATAGAAAAAGGAGAGAGGGTATTGTTGGCAACCATATGTTCATGTCAATTTTATCATGAAAAATGTCATCTTCATAGGATAACATTTCATGTTTCTTCCTCCTCCTTCTTGCAAAGATTTCTATAATATTTCATTTTTGAAAAGATTCATTGGCCCACCTGTGTGTAAGAGTTTTTTGTTTTTAATCTATCGTTTGTTTTGTTTAATTTCATGACTGAAAGCATGAAATTAGAACAAAATTTTGGCTTGAGTGATTATCATACAGTTTGTGGTTTCTTTCTTTCTTTTTCTAATAGGGTGACACCTAAAGGGCATCTTTATTTTTACAAATCTTGAAATTTATAAGTCTATAATCTTTAATTATTGATCCATTATCATCACACTTGATTCATACACTGTGAGAGATATGACTTACTCAATTTTATTTTTGATTATATGGTTTTTACATGTGCTTGGTTATGCAACTAGCATAACTTTGGGTAAATTCGAAATTTGAATGTTTTCCCAGCAGTCGTATCACAGTCTAGTTGCCTTGGTACAAGACTGACACACCATCCCCCTTCGTCCTGCATAGTTCAGGAATGCATTCATTGTTTTGATTTGTAAGTTTTGATGCTTTGGGTTTGGCATTCTTTTCACAGAGTGATTTCCTGTTCTACTCATCCTCTGATTATTACCCTCTCAATGCTCCATGACTGTTATGGTGACTTCGTGAATCTTTAGGTACTAGGTCTCTCTCTATTTTGCAGACCTCACCCTACATTTCGAGTTTTGGAGAGCCCAACCCACCTCTCGCTATCTCTGTTATTTCTTTGTAACCATATCTATTGCTTCTATAATAGTGCAGATCTGAACAACCCTGAGGTTTTACACATTTGTGATTACATAGCAGAGTTCAAACCTGTAATTGCACGCCCGAGACATGTTTTTGCGGGAAGGTTTCTAGGCAAACCGTTCCGAATTAGCCAAAACCCTTTAAGACCCATTTTGGAAATGGGGTCATTTACCTTCATTGCAGGAAGATTCTCTAGAAACGATACAATTTCAGAGGTACATCTGGTTCTTTAGAGGGAAAAATATCATAATTTCTTTGCGGCTGAGGTAAGCATTTTTGGTTTGTTTTGCTAAGAGATTCAAGCCTGTTATGGGTTTGGCTAGGGTTCAATATTATATGAATTTATATCTTTTATGATTCTGCATAAAATGAGTAATCTTTATCAAAAACAAAAGTTTAACTCACTGTCAAATCTTTTTTACCTTGAGCTTATTCAGATTGGGGATACTTGGGAAGTTTGCCTATGTAGAAACGATTTCACCTCACCCAAGAACACAATAGATTCGCCTCCGCATTCCAATATAAACCCCAGCCCCTGTATAACTAACCCTGCTATCAAATACCTATGTGCTGATCCACAAAAGACCAAGCTATCACAAATCTACTCTCTGCTATAGTTCAAAACCCTTTGGGAAAAAAGACCACAGTCTATTTTCATGCATTGGAGGATATTTTTAGATGTGATAAAGAAAAGGACTTTTGTGCCCCTACTGTTGATCCAATTCCTGTTATGGTTCACAAACCAATTGTCCATAAATACCACAGGCATAAGGAGAGTAATTTAGATTTAAAATTGGTAAACAAGAGGATTAAGCAGTTTAATAAAATGATCATTAAAAAAGAAACAACCCAACAAATTCCACTATCATGAATTCAGATGCCCCTTGGTCAAATGGATGAAATAGAAAATAGTTGTTATGTTTTTTGATTTGCTTCTGTTTTGAAAAAAAAATAGATTAGATTTTATTTTTTGATTTTGATTTTTACTATTTTAACTAGCTACAGAAACCTGTAGCTTATCTTTTTTTTTTTTTTTAAATTAGTTTGAATTCAAGTCATTTTTAAATAAAAATTAGTAATTAGTTGTTAATAATTATCTAACATTGTTCCTATTTCATTTTCAAGGCACGGTGTATCTTGATGTTGATCTTATGGGATGGAACATGCTCGACTTAGTTGATTAGATATCTCCATTTTGTTTGTTTTATAAATAAATAAAAAAATCTTTCATAAATTTTGAAGATATAGTTTGATCATGATTGGCTCTAGGCCCTCTATGTTTGTAATGTTTTGATCTTTTGAGATATGATCCTATATTAGAATATAGGAAGTTTAGATTTCATAAACTCTTTAAGTACTCTATACTTTGTAAAGGAAATCATCTTGGAAAGGAGCAGAAGATGGATGAGTGATTCCAAGACTTAATGAAACAACATATATGCATTTTGGCTTTAGCCTTTTGTAAATGATGTTTTCATTTATGTTTTGTCAATCCTGATATATTAATAGGTCTGATAGCTTTAGACTTAATGATCTATTATGTTTGGGATACTTATGTTATAAATATCGTCTATAATTTGCTGCTCCAGATATAAATATTGTGATCATATCTCCAATTCGAATGATAGGATTTATCTTTGAATTTTAGTTGAATGATGAAATGCATAAGTTACACTTAGATTTATCTTCTTGTAATTATGTGCAATTATAAGATTGGATGGTGCAATTTGTGTTCCCTCCTCTATCATTAAATCTCAACTGCCAATACATGTTTTAAATTTATTTAGAATAGTCATAAAGTCTATTGTAGATTTTTCTCTTGGGCATGGAAGTTGGATGTTCTTCACTCATACAGACGCTTGGATACATCTCACTAACTAACAACAGGTTAGCTCCTTTTCATTTCTCAAATTAAATCATTTATATATTAATGAAACTAGAATGTTTGGTTCATCTTTTGACTACTTGCACGTCTACGTTTCATAGTTTATTCAATTCAAGATTGGTTAGATTTATAAAAGAAAATAAAAAAGATTTAAATGTGCTTTATTTATCTGCTTCTTAAAAGAAATCATTTTCACATTGATTTCGTAAGTTTCGATTAAAATTTGCCATTTGTAAATGATGTACATAAGTGAGATTTGCATATTTTCTGCTTAAATACACCTACAATAGTTATATTAGAACATATGTACATACATAACATATAGTTGTTAGCATTAGTTTATTTATTCCTTTCTTTTCATTTTCATTTTAGGATTTTAGATTGGCTAACAGAGCCATGCAGCCCATTAGAATGAGTTACACCAAACGGTATGGGTTATTTACACAACCTCGGACCGGACTTGTTCTTCCAGTTGACGGACGGTCAATTTTGCCCATCAACAAATGGCGCTAGAAGGAGGGCCAAATGACAAGATGGCCTTGTAGTAGCCTTTATTTCGAATATATTTAATTTCCCCATGGCTCGCCAAATCACCAAATCACTGTATTGGAACATGCTTTCCAGTTCTCATTACCTGATGTTCCCAACGAGACAGTCTCTCGCTTGTCCAAACTCACATTTGATGGTGGGGGTGATTTATCTGCTAAAGACCACCTTAACAAGTTTTGGTGCAAATACATCAAACATGACATTTATGATTTAAAAGTTTTCTGCAGATTGTTCACTTTTACTTTTAGGGGTTGGATTAAACATTGGTTTGAGTCTTTTCCAGCATATTACATTTTTGATTGGTTTCAATTTGTAGAGGAATTTTTATATGCTTTTGAAATCTATGATTACAATCAATTATGTGAAGAATTTCAAACTTTGCTAATCAATGACAATTCATCTCCAGAAGGATTTTCAACAAGAATCCATCATGTTCTCTGTAAATTTAATCTTGATGACATGGAATTTGTACTCAATCTCCTCTATGATGCTTGTGTCCCTTTCATCCAGTCATATTCAATCGTGAATGACGAATCAATTACAAATCCTATCACTCAATTGCGAGAAGAATTTTGTTCGCAGGATGAGAGGAATCCATCCGAAAATTTTGAACAAGCAAAGGGGGTAGAATCTATTGACAAGATTCTTACTGAAAATCAAATTGGTTTTTCCTCTGAATCATTGTATTTTCATTCCTCGACCATTGTGGAAGAAGATTTGATGTTGGGTCAAGGTGAATGTCCATATTCTTCAAACTCTTTCTCTAATAAATACTTAAACTTAGTTATTGAAGAACACTTAGGTGAGGAAAACAATCCTAAATATTCTAACATTCCCAAGTAACTAATTAGAGATGTAAATCTGCAATTGGAAGAAGAAACCTTAAAACTTCATCCACAAATTATACCTTATCCATAGGAAAGATTAGATGTTTTTTGTGAAAGTTTTGAATTATCTATCATACAGGAGGCAAATCTAGATTATCATATTATGCTGAAGAATTTATCACCAAAATAGAGTGAAAGTGAAGAAGAATGTCTTGAGAATACCATTGCTAAATATCATAGCTCAAGAGATCCTTTTCACGTGCTCATTTATGATTCCTTTTACTCTTTATATCCTGATCTTTTCTTATATTCTAGTGGACTTGATACTTTACCCACAACATCCTACTCTTTTTCGCCACAACCAGATCCTTTCGATATGCAAAGATTTGGTGAAATTAATTACAAACGTAACATTTATGAAGTAAGATTTGACACTCTTTCACTTTCATCACTCACATGGGAAAAATACATGTAGCGAGATGATTTTACAAAGTTTATTTTTGAAAAATACAATGCGAATTTTAACTTTTATGCTTCACATTTTAGAATGATCAACATCATCAAAGGAAGCATTCAAACCAATGATCTAATTGATGTCATGAATCCTCTTCTGATGTGTTCCCCATTGATATATTTGTTTCATCATAGTCATAGTTTGCATCCTAATTTTTATGATAGGATCTTAGGATGGCTTGAATATTCGTATATAAAAAATATTCATAATAAAGATAAAGTCACGATTGCTTTGTTTTTACCTAAATATCTAGGAAGTAATCATGACATATTTCTTATAGATCCTCCATGTGAAGAAATTAATGAACACTTGGAGAATTTTTAGGAGAATGGGTCACTTCAGCCTTGGCTGATGATTATGTCATTTCCCCATAGTCTTGAAAAGTTTTCCAAACTTACTTACACTAGTCGATGCCATTATGACCCATATCATGACAATAATGCAGAATGGTTGGAGGATTCATACATCAAGAGGTTCCAAGGGAATGGTAAGGACATGCTTGCTTTGATTTTAAAAGATGATGATAAAGGTAAGTATGATATATTTTTGTCATTTTTCGATGTACTACCGTACTTGTTAGTAATATTTGATTTTGTTTCCATTGCAGGATTGGAGTTACTCCGATGGATACATTGGAAGCATGACTTCACGTAGTATTTTGATTTGTTTAGAAGTTAGGGTAGGTTTAGGAGTAGGTATTCTTTTAGCTTTATTTCTCACTGCTTCTCTTTGTAATAATGCAGTCACAAACACAAGTGGGTGTGCCAATACAATCGTAATATGATTGTTGTCAGGGAAGTCCACTTTGACCCTTTTCTCTCATCTTTTCATTGAACATTTCTTTTCAAAAACACAGTATCATCATGAAAATTTTAAATGAAAAGTAAAGAGATAAGTAAATATGAACTGTCAATTCTACCCTAACCCAAAGTGCCACGAGTAGGATTGCACTCATATTAATAAGGTTTTTTCTCTTTTTCTTTTAGTCTCTCTCAAGTGATATTTCGCGTGATGATTTCAGATCCACCCTCTTGTAAATATTTTTAATTTTCTTTTTTGTTTTTGATTTTGGTTCTTTTGATTTTGCTTGATTTTGATTTGCTTTCTAAATAATTATTTCTGAGTCACCATTACATTTGTGGAAGGGAATAAGAGTTATCATTCATTAGAAGCAATTGATAACTTCCCAAGCACCTAGGAAGTAAGTGCTAAAACTTAGATCAGCAGAAGTAAGTTTCTGTTCAAATCAGTGTTTCTGGTTTCTCCTTGAATTTTTTTTTTTTTTTAAATAAAAAGGGGGTAGTGCCTGTTATATTACCATTGCCAGAGTACAAGATTCAAAACTGTGAGTGCTGCCAGCTGTCCCGCCTAAGAAGGAAACCGGGACAACGTGGCATCCATGTCCAAGTGTCATCCTGAAAGTATAGTTTGCAAAAAAAGACAGGGGTGGTGTCCTGCCCGAAGGAAACTAGGACCCATATTTACAGCGTGCTCGCTGATTATTTTATCTAACGCTAAAACTAACTGATAACAATGACTACTATACCAAGACCAGAAACAAGTTGAAAGCATGAGGAAACCTTTGGGCTGCATTGTTAGTACTGAACGCCGATGTGCCTCCATCTCGCCGGGAACGTATAGGGGCGAGCGCAAGTCGGACACTGTTTCTTCGCTGAAGCTCGAGAATGTGCCCCAAAAAACATATCCATCCGCTGGCCCAAGTGCTCTAGTCGAAAAGTCTGGTCGTCTAGCTGATGCCTGATTTCAAGGATAAGATCAAGGTGTCTCCAGTCTGCTACGGGGGGCTGCTCCTTGCTGGTGTCCTCGTCCGGGTTCTGCGTCCAGTGCCGCTCTTCGCGCCCTGCTTCGTCCTTCTCATTAGTGGGCTCCGGGGGAGCCTCCTCCTCCACGTAGCAGGGGGAGTACTGCTGCTCCTTGGTAGCTGTACAGGGGTCGGGCTCCTTACTGTCCAGTTGACAATCGCTGAGAGTGCCAAGGTTTGAACTCGGGTTCCAGTGCTCGGGTGCTGTGAACAGGATGCATCTTGGAGGACTGGGCAGGCCATCGTCTGGTATGACCTCTTCCACGTATGCCATTGGTGGCGTACGTGGTTTGGTCCTGCATCGTCGCGCGGCAAGCCCCATGGCCTTCTCAAAAATCTGTTTGCGTATGCGACGAGCCTCTGCTGCTTCAAATTTCTGCTGCCTTTTGCGCCGAGATTCCTCCGAGTGCCAGGCAGCTCCCCGGCGTGACCTGCCTCGGATTCGAGGCATGACGGGTCCACTGTAGAAGCTCTGAGTGGTGCTATAATCTGTCCAGTGATTTAACCAGAAGGGTGGGATGTCCAAGTGCAGTCGTCGTTCCGGAGGAGAAGGAATGAGACTGTGCCTGCTCTGAGTCGAATGAAGGTCCAGAGCATCCCGGCGCCAACTATGGAATGAAGCCATTACTCCAACAACGAGTATTTTTATGAACACCACTGCCATATCCTTGGCATTAAACCTCTCCATAACTTTCTGTTGCATAGTGCGCTGGCTTGGGGTACTGTTCGCTTTCACGAGAGGCCTCGTCGCGATGGTTCTCCTGTGAAAAAACATGCGGATTAATGGCATGGATCATGCGAGCCGGTAGATGCATTAAAGCAGCATCCCGGCTCACTTCCGCATGGCTCTAGTGCGCCACCTGTCACCCCATACGGGAGATGTAGATCATTTCTGGCTAATTCTTGACATTGGGTGAGGATCGGTGAGGCTGGTGAGCCAGGGCCTTCCCAGCTTATATGTTCCTCCTCCTGATCCACTGCTTCATTGGCTAGGTGATTCGCTACCTTGTTCGCATCTCTTTTAACATGTAAGGTGGTGATGGTGAGATGCGGCTATAGGTGGTGACTGAATTCTGTGAGTAGGCGATGTAGTCTCCAGCTTGGAGAGATTTTTTCAGGGTTGCTGCCATGGATGATTTTGGTGGCTAATCTTATGATGATTTGTGAATCTCCTTCCAGTATTATCCTTTGATGACCCCTGTCGCTGGCTATTTGGATTCCTCGCAGGAGACCTGTGAGCTATGATACATTGTTAGTGGAATCGCCGATGAACCCTGCGGCCAAGCCAAGGATTTCCCCATCTGAGTTCCTGAGCACTGCCCCGTATCCTGCTGGTCCGGGGTTGCCTTTGGAGGCGCCATTGAAGTTTACTTTGATGAAGTGTTCTGGGGGGGGAGTCCAAGTGCTTGGGCTGGGGGGTTGTCCCTTGTGGCTTCTGGCTGAAATGTGATGGATCGGGAGGGGTTGCCAACGTTGAAGGATGAGCTTCTCCTCGGGGCTGCATTGCCGATCTTTTTCCTCCCAGAATTTTCTTCTGATTGTTTCGCGTATTTGAGCTCTAATTTTGTCCCAGGTGACTTCAGGGAGGGACGTTTGGGAGCGAAAGATACGCCGGTTCCGTTCTTTCCAAATTTGCCAAAGGGTGAATCCTGGCAAAGTTGCCATATAAGATTTAATATGGGGTTGCTGAAGGAGATGTTGTCCCAATTCTCGATTGTACAATTGATGCTGCCTCTGTTTCGGTTGGATTTGCGTATGATCTGCACTCCGTAATCCCAGATCTGCTGACTATAGCAACATTCGTTGAAGAGGTGTTCTTTACTTTCCTCCTGCTGAAGGCAGAGTACGCAAATGGAGGGGCCAATGAAGCCTCTTTTCCTGAGATTGTCCCAGGTGAGAGCTTTATTGTGCACTATTAGCCATAAAAAGGCGGAGATCTTGGGCCAGAAAGCAGAATTCCAGACTTTGATCTAGACGGGCTCCCTGATTGAATTTGGCTGGTCTGTATATAGCACATAGGCTTCCTTGATGGTGAACGTGCCGGCTGTGGTGTATCCCCACCTCAGGATATCCAGGCCCTCCTGATGGAGTATTTTCCTGCTTTTAGCTTGAGCGTGCCAGCCTTGCAAGTTGACGGTCTCGGGAATGCCAAGCTCCTGGTGCGTGGTTTTCCATTTACGCCACCTTTGAGGCAGTGTTTGTGGCATCCATAGCTCCTTGACGGTGGGGAGGGCATTTTGGTGAAGGGCTTCTTTGAGGCCAGATAGCTTTTCTATGGTGCCTAAGTTTCTCCTTGAAATTACAAGTAGATGCAATTATCATTAATAAGCTTCTAACATTGTCCTTGTTTTAATGAAAACAAATCAGCTGTACCTTCCCATCCTCGAGATGGTTTCCTAATAGAAATCTAAGTGTCCAAAGTGCGATGAAGGTCATCAAAAAGGGGAGAATGATTTCTAAATGATCAAAATTTTTATGCTAAACTCTGAGATTTTCAGTGTCACCCCGCCCTCTTGAATGTTATTAAGTTCTGGAAATTATAAACAAATTCTAGAGGGTTCAAAGAACTGTAATGTGTGGGAAGTGTTTGTAAACCTGCCAGGACACTGAACAGGTCTGCTGGTAGTGAGTAAATGCATGCATGATACCAAGGAAACTTCGTTGTGGTACTAAACATGCCTACTAGTAGTGAAGCAATGTCGGGTTTAAAAATATCCTCAGGTTTATTTTCAATTTGATCAAGTGTGGAAATGTTCTTTATCATGAATGGATGACTCTTTAACAGGATAGAGGTTCTGGAGTGGGTTAAATGACATCCCTGTCGAGGCTATGAATGCATGCTGGCACCAATGGCCCTGTCAACAACATTGAAGTCGACTACATAAACATTGTTACACTCGTAATCTAAATTAGATGCCGAATTATATTTTTTTTATATAGAAATACATCTGATGCTAAAAATACGTTATTTCTAAGTTATGATCGGAATGCTTGACCTGTTGTTGACTGTTTCTAGAAATTTATTTGATCTGACCCCCTGACATAAAATTTCTAGTGATGCTGAGATAACTGCTTCGCCCAACGTGTCTCCATTGTTGGCATCCATATATTCATGTCAATTTTATCATGAAAAATGTCATATTCATAGGATAAAATTTCATGTTGCTGCCTCCTCCTTCTTGCAAAGATTTCTATTATCTTTCGTTTTTGAAAAGATTCATTGGCCCACCTATGTGTAAGAGTTTTTTGTTTTTAATCTATCATTTGTTTTGTTTAATTTCATGACCAAAAGCATGAAATTAGATTTTTTTTTTGTCTTGAGTGATCATCATACAATTTGTGGTTTCTGCTCATCCTTTGGTTATTACCCTCTCAATGATCCATGGTTGTTATGGTGACTTCGTTAATCTTTAGGTACCGGGTCTCTCTCTATTTTGTAGACCTCAACCTACATTTCAAGTTTTGGAGAGCCCAACCCACCACTTGCTATCTCTGTTATTTCTTTGTAACCATATCTATGGCTCCTGTAATAGTGCAGATTGGAACAACGCTGAGGTTTTACACATTTGTAATTACATAGCAGAGTTCAAACCCGTAATTGCATGCTTGAGACACATTTTTGCGGGAAGGTTTCTAGGCAAACCGTTATGAATTAGCCAAAACCCTTTAAGATCCATTTCATAAATGGGGTCATTTACCTTCATAGTGAGAAGATTCTCTAGAAATGATACAGTTTCAGAGGTACATCTTGTTCTCTGGAGGGAAAAATCTCAGAATTTCTTTGTGGCTGAGGTACGCGTTTTTGGTTTGTTTTGCTCAGAGATTCAAGCCTATTATGGGTTTGGATAGGGTTCAAGATTATATTCCTTTATATATGTTATGATTCTACATAAAATGATTAATCTTTATAAAAAATGGAAGTTTAACCCACTGTCAAATCTTTTTCACCTTGAGCTTATCTAGACTGGGGATACTTGGGAAGTTTGCCTGTGTAGAAACGATTTCACCTCACCTGAGAGCACAGTAGATTCACCTTTGCATTCCAATATAAACCCCAACCCTTGTATAGCTAACCCTACTATCAAATACCTGTGTGATGATCCAAAAAAGACCAAGCTATCACAAATCTACTCTCTGCTGCAGTTCAAAACCCCTTGGGCAAAAAGGCCACAGTCTGTTTTCATGCATTGGAGGAGATTTTTAGATGTGATAAAGAACAAGACTTTCGTACCCCTACTGTTGAGGCAATTCCTGTTATGGTTCACAAACCAATTGTCAAGAAATACCACAGGCATAAGGAGAGTAATTCAGATTTAAAATTGGTAAACAAGATGATTAAGTAGTTTAATAAAACGATCATTAAAAAAGAAACAACCCAACAAATTCCACTATCATGAATTCAGATGCTCCTTGGTCAAATGGCTGAAATAGAAAATAGTTGTTATGTTTTTTTATTTGCTTCTATTTTGAAAATAAAATAGATTAGATTTTATTTTTTGATTTTGATTTTTACTATTTTAACTAGCTACAAAAACCCGTAGCTTATCTTTTTTTAAAAAATTAGTTTGAATTCAAGTAATTTTTAAATAAAAATTAGTAATTAGTTGTTAATAATTATCTAACATTGTTCCTATTTCATTTTCAGGGCATGATATATCTTGATGCTGACCGTATGGGATGGAACATGCTTGACTTAGTTGATTAGCTATCTCCTTTTTGTTTGTTATATATATATATATATATATATATATATATATATATATATATATATAAACTTTCATAAATTTTGAAGATATAGTTTGATCATGAGTGGCTCTAGGCCCTCTATATTTGTAATGTTTTGATCTTTTGATATCTGATCCTATCTTAGAATATAGGAAGTTTAGATTCCATAAACTCTTTAAATACTCTATACTTTGTAAAGGAAATCATCTTGGCAAGGAGCAGAAGATGGACGAGTGATTCCAAGACTTAATGAAACAACATATATGCATTTTGGCTTTAGCCTTTTGTAAATGATGTTTTCATTTATGTTTTGTCAATCCTGATATATTAATAGGTCTGATAGCTTTAGACTTAATGATCTATTATGTTTGGGATACTTATGTTATAAATATCGTCTATAATTTGTTGCTCTAGATATAAATACTGTGATCATATCTCCAATTTGAATGATAGGATTTATCTTTGAATTTTAGTTGAATGATGAAATGCATAAGTTACACTTAGATTTATCTTGCTCTAATTATGTGCAATTATAAGATCACAGGGTGCAATTTGTGTTTCCTCCTCTGTCATTAAATCTCAACGGCCAATACATGTTTTAAATTTATTTAGAACAGTCATAAAGTCTATTACAAATTTTTCTCTTGGGTGTGGTAGTTGGATGTTCTTCACTCATACAAAAAATTGGATACATCTCACTAACTAACAACAGGTTAGCTCCTTTTTGTTTCTCAAATTCAGTCATTTATATATTAATGAAACTAGAATGTTTGATTCAACTTTTGACTACCTGCACGTTTGTGTTTCATAGTTTATTCAATTCAAGATTAGTTAGATTTATAAAAGAAAACAAAAAATATTTAAATGTGCTTTCTTTATCTGCTTCTTAAAAGCAATCATTTTCACATTGATTTTGTAAGTTTTGATTAAAACTTGCCATTTGTAAATGATGTACATAAGTGAGATTTGCATATTTTCTGCTTAAATACACCTACAATAGTTATATTAGAACACATGTACATATATAACATATAGTTGTTAGCATTAGTTTAATTATTCCTTTCTTTTCGTTTTATTTTTAGGATTTAGATTGGCTAACAGAGCCATTAAACCCGTCATAACGAGTTACACCAAACGGCTTGGGTTATTTAGACAACCCCGAACAAGACTTGTTCTTCCAGTTGTCGGATGGTCAATTTCGCCCGTCAACATGTAGGTACATTATATTTATATACTGGTATTACTGACTCTTCTATCTCTTTAGCTTGTACAGGAATGGATACAACACTGTGGCATTATAGGCTTGGACACATGAGTGAGAAGGGGAAAATGCTTCACAAAAGAAATTTGTTGCTAGATCTTAAACAAATTGATTTGGATTTCTGTGAGCATTGTGTTTATGGAAAACATAAGAGAGTCATATTTCTCAGAGTTGGAAAAGAAAAGAAGAGTGAAAGGTTAGAGCTTGTGCATACATATGTATGGGGACCAGCTCAGGTATCATCTCTTGGTGGATCTCGTTATTATGTTACTTTTACTGATGATGCAACTAGAAAAACTTGGGTTTATTGCAGTCGACAAAAATATGATGTTTTTGATACTTTTAAGAAATGGAAAGATTTGGTTGAGAATGAGATAAGAAAAAGGTTGAAGTATCTCAGATCAGACAATGGAGGTGAATATTGTAGCAAGGAGTTTGATGATTATTGTTCATACCATGGGATTCGTAGAGAGAAGACACTTCCAGGAACACCACAAGAAAATGGCATGTCATAAAGGATGAACAGGACAATCATGGAGCGTGCATGCTAGTTTTCCCTTACAGTTCTAGGAAGATTCTGTAAATACTGTTGTTTACTTAATAAACAAAGGACCTTCAATCTCTTTGGATGGTGGAATTCCATAGGAGGCATGGACAGGTAAAAAGGTAAACTATTCTTTTTTGAATACTTTCGGTTGTGAAGCATTTGTCCATATTAATAAAGAAAATAGAACAAAGCTTGAGGAAAAATACAAGAAGTGTACCTTTATTAGATACAGTGTTAATGATTTTGGTTATCTCATATGGGATTATGAAAATCACAAAACCATTAGGAGTAGATATCTTATATTAAATGAGAAGGTCATGTACAAAGATCAGTTGCAGGGAAAGATACAAGAAAAAGAAAAACCAAAATACATAGTGCTTGATGAGATTACTAAAAAAAATACTTCAAAGGTACTAGAAAATCAAAATGTACAAAAACATGAGTAGCAGGTATCTCAAGCTCTTGCAAGTGTTGTTAGAAGATATACCAGGTTAAGTAGACCCCCTGAATGACACTCTCCTTCATTGTATTATTTATTGTTGACTGATTCTAGTGAACTAGATTGTTATGAAGAGGCAATGCAAGTAGACACTAAAAAGAAGTGGGAGAAATGAATGAAAGAGGAAATGGATTCCCTGGTAAATAACCAGACTTGGGAGTTGGTTTAGTTTCCTACAGAAAAAAGAGCATTACAGAATAAATGGGTTTAGAAGTTGAAGGAAAAATATGGAGGCAAAAAGTGGTACAAGGCTAGACTTGTTGTAAAGGGGTTTGCACAAAAGAAAGGTATAGATTTTGATGAAATATTTTATCCTGTTATTAAAATGAATTCAATTAGGACTATTTTAAGTCTCGTGGTAGTATAATATTTGCATCTTGAACAGTTAGATGTAAAACCATATTTTCTCCATGGGGATTTGGAGGAAGAGATTTATATGCATCAACTATAGGGGTATGAGGTCAAAGGGAAGGAGTTTCAAGGAGAATTTGGTATGCAAGTTGAAGAAGAGATTGTATGGCCTAAAGCAAGCTCTAAGGTAGTGGTATTTGAATTTTGATAGGTTTATGATAGAACAAAGTTATAGTAGATTTCATTCTGATCACTGTGTTTATTTTAAAAGGCTAGAAAATGGAAGCTATATTATCTTGATATTGTATGTAGATGACATGCTTGCTGCGAGATCTAATATGCAGGATGTAAATGTGCTCAAGAAGAAATTAGATAATTCATTTGCGATGAAGGATTTGGGTGTTACAAAGAAAATCCTTGGTATGAGAATAACAAGAGACAAGAAAAATCACAAATTGACATTGTCTCAGGGTGAATACATAAAGAAGGTGTTAGAGAGGTTTATAATGCAGAATGCAAAACTAGT
Organism: Picea engelmannii; assembly: GCA_009831015.1. Taxonomy (NCBI): domain Eukaryota; kingdom Viridiplantae; phylum Streptophyta; class Pinopsida; order Pinales; family Pinaceae; genus Picea; species Picea engelmannii. Next base: position 341,217 of record ML778911.1, on the reverse strand, counting down.
TAGTACACCTTTGGCCATCCATTTCAAATCAACTAAGGAAATGTGTCCCAAGACACAAGAGGAGATATAATACATTTTTAGGGTCCCTTATTCATCAACAATTGGCACCTTGATGTATGCGATGGTTTGCAAAAGACCAGATATTGCACATGCAGTGGGAGTTGTGAGGAGGTATATGAACAATAAAGGTAAAGAAAATTGGGAGGAAGTAAAGTGGATTCTCATGTATTTGAGAGGTATTGCTACTCATGCATTATGTTTTGGAGGTTCAGACATTGTTCTACAGGGATATGTTGTTCAGATATGGCAGGTGATAAAGATAGCAGGAGGAGCACCACATGGTATGTTTTTATTGTAGCTGGAACAACAATAAGTTGGATATCAAAACTGTAAAAGGTTGTTTCACTTTCAACAATAGAGCCAGAGTATGTTGCTGCTACAGAGGCTAGTAAAGAGATGATTTGGTTAGGTTTATGGAGGAATTGGGAAAGAAGCAAGAGAATAGAAAATTGTACTGTGACAGTGAGAGTGCCATTCATATTGCAAAGAACTCAACTTTCCATTTGAATACTAATCATATACATCTCAAGTACCATTTCATACAATCCGTCTTGGAAGATGGACATTTAAGTTGGAAAAGATACACACTAGCCAGAATCCTACAAACATGTTAACAAAGCGAGTGACCAGGGAGAAACTGAGTTCCTACTTAGTTTCAATTGGTCTTCAAGCCTGAAGATGAACATGATAAATTTGCTAGGTCCAAGAAGGATCATAGCCCAACATATACAATAGCGGCGGAGTTGTTGAGATCAGTCTCCAAGAGGGAGATTGTTGGTTATGGAGCCTAATTATTTTCCTGATTCAAAGGTATTTGTTTTCAACCATGTTTATACCCAATGAAGACTTTACACCCCNGTTACCCCCCCTGCAGGGTCCGGGGGAAAGCGAGACCCCGACGAGAGTTCGAGGGAGAAGCCCCTAAAGGAAAAATTGCCTTGTAAATGTATATTGTAATTTCATATTAAATCTGGACCACTCACTATAAGGTCACATATCTAATGATAGAAGTTATGTTAGGGTTTTTTTTCCCTAGAAGGCAACCCTCCTTTATGAGGGAAATGTATTCTGCTATGTATTATTGCAAATATTGTATTCTGAGAGAGGAGACCATGAGAGAAATAAGAGGAAGTTACAATGGGTGTGATGCAAGTTGCATCCCTTCATTTGTTGGATAATAATAAAGGAAGGACCTGACAATTTCTTTGGTGAACGTAGCCCACACTGGGTGAACCACATATATATATGTCTCTATTGTATTATGTATCTTCTGTGTTTTATTTACACATTTGTTTTATTTTATTTCTTCGTGATACTATTTTTCTAACAAATACCTTTCCAATGAGATATCATGTGCCTAAAACAAAGATCGTATGCAAAAGTTACGACACCAGGAAGTTAATGTACTAACTTACCCAAACGGGGCCCACATGAATTTTGGAGTTTCATCTCCTAGAGTTAGGTTTTTGGATGTCTAGGGTTTTGGAATTCATGTTTTTATCATTAAAAAGTCATTTCGAGCCTCGTTGTAATCATATTTTGGCAAATGAGCATAGCCTTCACATCTCTTCTTAGAGATAAAGCTGCCACCATTCTAGTGAGTCTTGGACTCTGTATTTTGTAGTCTCTTTACAATTCTTTCATTAATAGAAATAAAGTATTGTTGTATTTCTCGATTTCTCAAAATTTTCATGAGTACTTCATTGTAATATCTCTGATTTCATTTTGTTCTGAAAAATAATCCGGATCAGTGGTATCAGAGAAGGATGCTCTTGATCATTTTTCAACACGTCCCTGACGAGTTCCTAGTATATCCAGTTGGGCCTCGAGTTTGTCTCTTTTGAGGAAAATCACTCTCGCACGCCTAAGAAAACCTCGATGGCAACAGAAAAGAGAAACAATGAAGAAAAAGATTCTATTAACCTGTTGCTTGAGCAAGCTCTCGCGTGACATAGGGACGGAATGACGAATAATTTTGCACACATCCTTCAATGCCTGCCGAGAGAAACATGCACACTTCATCAAGCGACCATTTTGGAGGAACCTCTCCCTTCAAGGTACAATTTAATTTTGATATTCCCATATTTGAAGGTCATATAGATGCGAATTCCCTAGAAAAATGGTTAAATCTATTAGAAGGTTATTTCTTAGTTCAAAATTTTTTTGACAGGAAAAAGATCACCTTCGCACTCCTCAAGGCTCTTCCCCATGTCAAACATTGGTGGGAAACTTACTGGGACAAAATTTCCACAGAGGAATCTGGAATATATGGGGTCGAGCTCACTTGGGATTTTTTTTTGGATGTGATCAAAGAACAATACTATCCTGTTGATAACTATGAAGACTAGTACATGAGATGGACCACATTGTGGTAAGGGAAGAGCCAAACAGTGCTGGAGTTCACAAATACTTTCCATACATTGTGAACCAATATGGGCATCAAAGAATTTGAGCGACATCTAATTCTATAATACTGCAGGGCTCTGCATAGGTACATCCAAACAAAAATGGATTTCCTAAACATCTCATCATTGGGAGATGCCTATCAATATGCTGTCAAAATTGAGCATAAATTTAGGAACTAGAACAAATGGGAATTTGGATTTGCAAATATGCAACAACCAAAACACGGTAAAGATGGACCTAGACAACCAGTCCAAGACACAGAAAAAAATGGTAAAGTAAAGTTGAAAAATGACACTGGGAAGTGGTGTGACTTCCAAAAAATCCCCTGGCACAATACCAATGAATGTCGCTCGAAACATTCATTGGTGGCCGAGGTCAAAGACATAGAGCCGAACCCTAATTCAGAATCTGATACAGAAAATATTGAAAATAGAGAGATCATTGACGTAGACCCCAATGCAACTGTCGTGACCACAAAAATTTTACTAGAAGAACTAGTAGATCTTGAAGAGGGGGAGCACTTCTTCCATTCAAAAATGTGGGTGAAGGGGACCCCATTGCATTTCATTGTTGATAACGAAAACCAGAAGAACCTCATCTCAACTAAGGTCGTCAAACAATTGGGGTTGTTGACAACACCACGCTCGCAACCATACAACATCATGTGGCTTCACCAGGGACGTGATGTTCACGTCAGCCAATAGTTTCTCCTATCCTATGGCATCCATCCCTTCGAGGATGAGGTAGTGTGTGATATTTCCCCTCTTGATGTCTGTGATGTTGTTTTGGTCCAACCATATATGTGGAAACATCATGTTGTCTATGATTCTAGACCTTGTAGTGTAATTATTACTCTAGGAGGTCAACTCTACATGATACCAAAGGTAGTCCCGACTACTTCTACACCAAAACAACACCACAAGGTAATATCTCATACTGCAAAATTCATCCTCTTCACAGCCATTTCAAAGGATGCACAAAAGACCACTACAACCACTGCATCCTCAACACCTTCAATCCAGTAAAAACAAATTGTCAAAGAGGCAGAAGATATTGTTTCTTCACCTACAATGGTGCCTACACAATTCCCCATCCAACCCAGAGACAACAGGTTGGTGGAACATATTCGATCCCTCCAACAATAGGTTTGTGATAGTCTTCCACAAGCTAAGAAGCACAACTTCTCCAACAAGGCACACAACTCACCAAGCATCAGAGTCATAAAATGATTTCCCCTCTTCCCTGGGCACTCAACACAATGGAGACCATTGCTTCCTAAGGGGGGAGGACTGATATAGGTGGATATTGGTGGCCACCCACCTATTCCAACTGGCTCCTCTTTTCAGTTTTTAGTGTAGCACGTTCTTCTGCACTTCTTTGTAATTATGGGTTATACACTTCTGGGGTTGTTTGAATCCCTACACATATTCCATGTGGATACTAGTGGCCTCCCATTTAATCCAACTGGCTTATTTTGTATGTTTTCATGTCAACACATCTTGTTGTACTTCCAGGGTCATTTTGGGGCCCTAAACGATGTTTTTTTGGATCGCCATGGTAAAAATATAGACAAAGTCAGATTTTGATGGCGTAATGCGCATTTCACGAAAAGGCCTTTCCAATGGGCTATCACACACCTAAAACGAAGATCGTATGCAAAAGTTATGACCCTGAGAAGTTAATGTACTAACTTACCCAAATGGGGCCCACATGACTTTTGGCGTTTCATCTCCTAGGGTTAGGTTTTTGGATGTCTAGGGTTTTGGCATTCATGTTTTATCATAAAAAGGGCCTTTAGATCCTCATTGTAATAATCTTCTGGAGAATGAGTGTAGCTGTCACATCTATTCTCAGAGATAAAGTTGCCACCATTATAGCGAGTCTTGCACTCTGTATTTTTACAGTCTCTTTACAATTCTTTCATTAATAGAAATCAAGTATTGTTGTATTTCTCTGTTTTTGGCAATTTTCATGAGTATTTCATTGTAATATCTCTACTTTCATTTCGTTCTGAAAAATATTTTGGATCAGTGGTATCAGAGCAGGCTACTCTTGATCATTTTTCAGTGCATGTCCCCGACGAGGTCCAAGTATAGAAAGTTGGGTCTCAAGTTTGTCTCTCTTGACGACAATCACTCTCGCATGCTCAAGAAACCCTCGATGCCGACATAAAATAAAAACTGTGGAGCATAATATTCTATTAACCCATTGCTTGAGAAATATCTCGCGTGATAGAGGGACAAAATGATGGAGAATTTCATACACATCCTTCAACACCTGTCGATAACAACAAGTGTATCTTCATCAAGCAACCATTTTGGAGGAACCTCTCCCTTAAAGGTACAGGTTAATTTTGATATTCCCATATTTGAAGTTCAGATAGATGCAGATGCCCTAGAAAAATGGTTAAATCTATTAGAAGGTTTTTCTCTATTCAAAATTTTCCCGACAGGAAAAATGTCACCTTCGCATTCCTCACGACTTTCCCCCATGTCAAACATTGGTGGGAAACTTACTGGGAGCAAAGTTCCACAAAGGAATTTGGAATATATGGGGTCGATCCACTTGGGATTTTTTTTGTGAATGCGGTCAAAGAACAATACTATCTTGTTGATAACTATGAAGACTAGTACATGATATGGACCACACTGTGGCAAGGGAAGAGCCAAATAGTTCCAGAGTTCACAAATACTTTCCATACCTTGCGCACCAAGATGGGTATCAAAGAATCCAAGCGACATTTATTTCTCAAATACCATGGGGCTCTGCATAGGTACATCCAAACAGAAATGGATTTCCTAAACATATCATCATTGGGAGCTGCCTATCGATATGATGTCAAAATCGAGCAGAAATTTAGGCACCAGAACAAATAGGAATTCGAGTTTGCAAATATGCAACAACCAAAGCATGGTAAAGATGGACCTAGACAACTAGTCCAAGACACAGGACAAAAATGGTAAGGCAAAGATGAATAATTACACTGGGAAGTGGTGTGACTTCCACAAAATCCGATGGTACAACACCGATGAATGTCACTCGAAACATTCATTGGTGGCTGAGGTCAAAGACATGGAGCCGAACCCTGATTCATAATTTGATCCAAAAAATATTGAAAACATACAGATCATTGACGCATACCCCACTTCAACTGTCGCGACCACACCAATTCAGCTAGAAGAACCAGTATATCCTAAAGGGGGGGAGAACCTCTTCCATTCACAGATGTGGGTGAAGGGGACCCCATTGCATTTGATTGTTGATAAAAACATTCAGAAGAACCTCATCTCAGCTAAGGTCATCAAACAATTGGCATTGTCGACAACACCACACCCTAAGCCATACAACATCGAGTGGCTTCACCAAGGATGATATCTTTACGTCATGTAACAATGTCTCCTTTCCTATGGCATCCATCCCTTCAAGGATGAGGTAGTGTGTGATATTTCTCCTCTTGATGTTTGTGATGTTGTTTTGTGCCAACTATATATGTGGAAACATCATGTTGTCTATGAGTCTAGACCCCGTAGTGTCATTATTACTTTGGGAGGTCATCTCTACAAGATACCAGAGGTCGTCCCGACTACTGCTCCACCAAAAAAACACCGCAAGGTAGTCTCTCATATTGCAAAATTGATCCTCTTCACAGTCTATTCAAAGGATGCATAGAAGACCACTACAACCACTACAACCACTGCAACCTCAACACCTTCTATCCAACAAAAACAAATTGTCGAAGAGACAAAAGATATTTTTTATTCACCTACAATGGTGCCTACACAATGCCCCATCCAATCCAGAGACAATAGGTCGGTGGAACATATTTGTTGAGTCTCAGAAATGTCGTATTTCCATCCACCTTTCCCTTCATCATTATTCACATTTCATCGCTCTATAAACCATTCATTAATACCATTTCATAATTAAATATGTGTTTAACCTTATTATTTTCCAAATCATTTATTTTAGTATTAAAAGGGAATTTGTGATTAAATATTAGAAAATTGACATGTTTTCATATATCTCAAAAATGTGTGAG
>ML778911.1:280866-326492 GCA_009831015.1 Picea engelmannii | reverse complement strand
AATCCTAATCCAAGGAGAAGATCATGGAGATTTAGTTGTCATATCTTATCCAAGATATATGAGAGATATGTGTGAGGATTTGAAGGGATTATATTTTGTAATAAAGGGAAATGGGTTGAGAGAAAAGTGGATCTGTAATTATGGGATGTTTATCTCCTTTTCAAATATTTCATGTATAAAAGAGAGTTCCTTTTCTTCATAAGAGCAGATGAGAATCATTATCATGTAGATTGAGAAAGAGGATTCATTATGTAGATTAAGGGAATTGTTATGAGATAGGTTCTCGAGGAGAATTCTTATGATGTAGATTGGATTCATGAAGAGACTCCTTTTGTAATCCTACCCGTTGAAGATTAATGCAAGTTTGAGTTCAGTGATCTTGTGTTTCATAGAAGTTAGCATATGTTGATCTAAAGCTTCCATGTTGGCATCGGCAAGGGCCACCGATCCAGCTTGGTAAGCTTATTGTAAATTGTTAGTGTAGATTTTCATTTCATGTATTTGTTATTTTGATTTCATGTTATTTTGTTTGATTTCACTATTCGAATGTGTTTCAAAGTGTGGTAATGCAGGAACGGTTGGATCTCCATATTTCACCATACATGAGATTTAATGGAGCATCCTACATGTTAGTTTAATTGTCTCAGGAGATAGAATCAAAGTTCATCTTTTCTTTTCATGAGCCATCAATGAACATGTCCATCACTTGAGCAAAAGTTTTGCTCGTTTATAAGTTTTGCTTTCTAGCTTTTGAATTGTGTGAAGATTGTCATTTTTAAAAGTGTGTTGGTTTCTAAATGTTTTTATTATCTATACTAAACAGACATAGGAACCTATCTATTATCGGCACATACAGTGCATCAAATCTACTGATTACGAATCCCGGTTGATAATTTATGTTTGGTAATATATTATGCATATAATTGCACCAATAATATTCAACCCCTCTAGCAACATGTTTGTGACAGTATTCCACAAGCCAAGAAGCACAACTTCTCCAACAAGGCACATAACTCACCAAGCATCAGTTTCATAAAATGCTTTCCCCTCTTCCCCGAGAACTCAATGCAATGGAGACCATTGCTTCCTAAGGGGGGAGGATTGATCCAGGTGGATATTGGTGGCCACCCACTTGTTCCAACTAGATCCTCTTTTCAACTTTTAGCACAAAACGTTCTTCTGTACTTCTTTGTAATTGTGGGTTCTACACTTCCGGGGCTGTTTGAAGGCCTACACATCTTCCAAGTGGATAGTGGTGGCCTCCCATCTAATCCAATTAGCTTATTTTGTATGTTTTCATGTCAACACATCTTGCTGTACTTCCAGGGCCATTTTGGGGCCCTAAACAGTGTTTTTTTGGATCACCACATTCAAACTGTAGATGGAGTCAGAGTTTGATGACATAATGTGTATTTCTCGAAAATACCTTTCCAACTGGATATCACGCGCCTAAAAAGGATATCATATGCAAAAGTTACGAACCCAAGAAGTTAATGTACTAACTTACCCAAATGGGGCCCATATGACTTTTGGTGTTTCATGTCCTAGGGTTAGGTTTTTGGATGTCTAGGGTTTTGGCATTCATGTTTTATCATAAAAAAGGCCTTCAGAGCCTCATTGTAATAATCTTCTAGAGAATGAGCATAGCCATCACATCTCTTCTTAGAGATAAAGCTGCCACCATTTTAGAGTCTTTCACTTTGTATTTTTACAGTCTCTTTACAATTATTTCATTAATAGAAATCAAGTATTGTTGTATTTCTCTGTTTCTGGCAATTTTCATGAGTATTTCATTGTAATATCTCTTCTTTCATTTCGTTCCGAAAAATAATGTAATGTCCCTAAGGTCGAGCCCTGTTGTAAATCATGTTTGTGAAATGAATTGTAATTATGTTTTATAGGTTGGTGAGCCAAGTTAATATAAGCTGGTGGGCTTATGTGATTATTAGGCCAGAGAGCCTAAGTGTTGAAGGCCAAGAGCTTGATTTTGTACATGTATCTATGCAGAACATTAATAAAATTATAAACACCACTGCGTGTAGAACGATCACGATGAATGAGTGATGGGGGGCTAAGATTCCACAGAGTGGGCAAGGGATTAGGGGCTGGAAGGTGGGAAGAGGGGCTAAGTGTTGAGCCTAGGGGCTTAAGTCCTTGGGAATACTATTTTAATATTATTCCAAAAAAACCATGTGAAATATATGTTTATTCTAAGTTCTTTTTGGAAGGACAAACAACTTCCAAATGGAAGGAACACATGCTAAAGGAATGCATGTAGTTTCATGGGTAACAAGTGTCAACCCAAGCACATGCAGATAAAACTATTGAGTTGAGCCGTGATGGGGGTTCCTCCTCCATTCCACCGTCGACCGTCTGAACATGAGTCCCGTCTGACCTCTGCAAGATACCCTTGTGCAAGTCTGAAACCAGGGAAAAATGTCTGTGTTGATTCCTAAGGAAGTCGGTACATTCCTTGCCTGAACAGTTTGAGCCCGTGCGTGGGATCTCTGTACACCTTATGCAATCCCGAAACCAAAACTGTGAGTCTATTTCATGATTGCTGAGCCAGTTTGGGAAGCTCGTGTCTGTTTTCCCAGTTGGCTATTGTGGCCACACAATGCTGGACTGCGCATGGCTTACTAGCCAGTGTGAGTTCATGCTTCGCCTGTGTGTAACCTCTCTCCAGGTGAGGGAGGTGATTGTTGTTGGAAGAGGCAGGTTGTCAGGCCTATGAACAACTCTCTCCAGGTGAGAGAGAGTTTGTTGGGAAGCGATTTCTTCCAGAGAGTGTCCAACACCAGCTTCGGGCTCTGAGACTTCTTGATTCGGCCTATTGCCGAGACCCAGAGAGGGAGGTGTAGCACCGATGGAATGTGCTTGTGAAGGTGTATACTCCCAGGCAAAACAAGCATGTGGGGAATGAGAGTCCGTAAGTAGTGGGCGTAAGATGAAATCCTGGGAAGAATCCTTCCAGTTGTTCTGTGTTGTTTTCCCTATAACCTCATCCTAGCCTAGGATTCCTTGCCTTGGGGTGGAGCTTAGTCCCAGCTCGGGGGCGACCCACTGCTGAGCTTGATGAGAAGCGTGGTCTAAGGCTGGGAGGTTCATGGAAGGCCTGCACGTGGTTGGTGGAATTACCACAGTTTCAAAGATAAGTGTCAACTTATGTTAAATGTTATGTTTTGCATGCCTGTGATGCTTATATTTTATCATGTATTTTGTTGTGCAGATGAATTGTTGTTAATGCCAGGGAATATTTGTGTTAGCAGTAATTCTTATGCTTACTTTGAGTCAAATGTGTTTCATTTGATTTAAATTCATGTTATCAATCAAGTATGAGAATGATGTTGTTCCGCACAGTAGCATCTGCTCGACCAGTGGGTTGGATGACGACCGAGGGAGCATTACAGAATGGTATCAGAGCCAAGGTTTCAATTTTGAGCCTAGATGGGTCGGATAAGTGGTCTTTGGATCAATTTTTTTGAGAAGAAATTGTGTCGGGAGGGCCAATTTCAAACCCCAGAATGTTCCTGAGTGTCAAGGAGTCACTTGACCGTGTTACAAATCTCAGGAGGTTTAGTGGTATTTTAGAACTGCAATCGGTGTGGTATATGGCCACTGGGAGAGAGAGAGAGCTCAACGCATGAAGTGTTGGAGCCATAGGATCTGTTCAGGAGGAAAGGAGAACCCTCACGACTGTCAGATCTGGAGAACGTGCACGAGGTTTAAAACCCTTTGAAGTTTCACAGGAGTGTGGAAATCGCGGTACACAAAATCCTGAAACGATCTACACCGTAGATCGTAGGAGAGGAACTTGACCATTGGATCAAGTAGATTAATAGACCATAATTTCATTAAGCGGCAGGAAAATCTGAGCAGACAGAATCTGCGTGCCTAGATCTACGGCCGGGGTTCCATTCTAGACCCCCTTCATCATTCTACCTTTAACAAGGGGGGGGGTCCAGAATTGAGCGCGCAGGTTTCGACGGCTTGTATTGGGGCACTCAGATCTATGGACAAGATTGGATTCCAGACCCCTTTGAAACATTTCTACCTTTAATAAGGGGGGGGGGTGGGTCTAGAATGGGCGACTTTGTGTGGATGCATGAAACCCGATGCCCAAAACGACAAAATCATCTGCGCCGTGGATCTGAGAGAGGTTTAACTATTGGATTTCACTTGGAATGGATGTGGACACATGGGTGTGTACCATGTTCCAGTGGGTCGAGAAGAAAAGCGAGAGTGGTGGGACCCGATGACATCATGAAGGTGACGTGGACCCTTCTGAGTGTGCCACTTTCCATGGTGGATGTGGGAGACAGTTGTGCTCTGTGGACCCGGAGGGTAAGGGAAATAGAATTTTTGGAATTCGGGGATTGTAGTGACAAGAAGTTGGGAGTCACTGCATCATGAACTCCCGGGTACCGAAGACCCAAAAACCGAAGTGTCGAAATCCATAAATTTTCGAAGACAAAAGAACCGTCGAGGATTTAACTATTTGATCCTTGTAGACCAAAACCCCGAATCCCAAAGTCCCGAAGTCCTGAAAATTGTAGAGCCGGGCAGAGCTCGAAAAATTCATGAAATTGAAACATTTTCTTAAATTGGATTGTTTATGAATGATGAAGGAATTGTTAAGAAACGAAGGCCTGACAAATTCTAGTCATTTGCGCACTTGTATTGCTAAAGGTTGACGAGTTCCTAAACTAAATTGAATTGCCACAAAGTGAAAAGAAATGGAAGAGACACATAATGCTTCCAGTTCAGAAAATGAAGCTCAGAAGAGATAGCGTAGAACTTTTGTATGTAGAGTGTGCATATCTAGATCAAGGAGTGCTTATAGAGGGAACTTGTTTTAAGTTCGAAAGACTCCAGGAGACAAGCGTAGAGGGTGATAGGAGGGCACCTGAAAGTCTATTGGAAAACACCATCGAAGCCTTCAAAATATTCAAAATCCTTCAAGTTAGGGAGGAAGTCAACTCCAGAAGAATTGATGCTAAGATATTTGGAAAGAAGTCATTGAGAACCTGAAAGAACGATAGGAATCCTTCGAGGTAAGACTGTGTAGAGGAAAGCACCGAGAAAATAGAATCACTGAGGGTTCTGTGGAAGCTCTGCTAGGAGGGCATTGGACAAGTGCATAGAGTGCACATAAGAACTCTATTCTGAGATCAGAGGAAGGAGACGTGTCGAGAAGAAAGAAAAAATTTATGAGAATTCTGTGAGACTCTGCCAAGAGGGCATTGAGAAAATGCATAGGATGCATTGAGAAGAACTCTATTTTGAGTTTAGTGAGAAGACAAAGTCACTGAGGATTTTGGAGAACTTTGCCAGGAAGGGCATCGAGTTAGTGCAAGTGTGCACAAAAGGAACTCTTTCAAGTTTTGATATAGGAGAAGTGTCACAGGAAGACACTCACAGGTTTATTGAACACCCTTTAGGCTCAACAAAGTGTGCTTGAGAAAGAAGTTGCCAGAGAGCACCAATATCCATTTGAAGGAGAAGGCTAGGGTTGAATCCCTTAGAGGTTATAGTTCTGAAGCTCAAGAAGGATAGTGTTGTTGTGCACAGAGTAACAACAAAGAGGAATAGGAGGTCGAGAAACCCTTCGAGGTTTCACAGTCAACAAAGTTAAGGAGAGACAAAGTTCCTAGAACACAGACGAGATTCAAAGGAATTGAGCTTGCAGGGGAAGAGAAGGTCGAGGCCTTTGAAACTTCAAAAAATATTCCAAGGGGAAGGAATAAGTTCTAAAACTCAGAAGGGAGCATAGCTGTCATCAGATAAGCTAGAGAGGAAGAGATCTGGGTCATCAGATCTAGTGCAAAGAACCGATAGTCATCAGATTCGGAGGAAGGCGCACAGAGTTTAACCTCTGGGAGGTCGCAAAGGAGAGGAGCCATATGGACGGTGGAGACACTTCGTGGAGGAAGTGCCGAAGTTGCGAGAGTTGTTGGATCTTGCAGAGCAGTGAGGGGATTAAGGCCAAGTATCTTCCGATACTCTGAGGCTCAGAAAGGATAGTGATTGTCAGATCCGGGTTAACGACAACCGTTGATCTCTTTCAAGAAATAGCGAATTCGGGGTTCATGAGTTCGGAGGGCAGACCAAATTCTTGGTCCCGCAAAGTCCCGAGTCGCGAGGAGCAGGGAAGGAGATCCAAACCATTGGCTCTAAGCCACGAGAGAACTGTTGGATCAGAACCTCCGTGTGGTATCGTGTATCGGGGGTTCGGGGGTTGAAAGAAATTCTTTTTGACTGTGAGGTCGCGAAGTGCCAAGCACCGAGGGCTCATAGAACACGTGGCACATCTGTTAGGTGGGGACCACGTGGTTGAAAGGTGGAGTAGCAATAAGCGCCCAGAGAAAGGGGAAGCATATGACAGGTGATGGACACACATAGCCTGGAAAGGAGTCAACTCATCGCTAACTTTTATGTCTCGAGGATTCGCAAAGGAGGAGTATGAGGGCTCAACACTCCAACTCGCAAAGTTGCGAGTTGCGAGTAGTGCTAACACTTAGCCCTAGCTGGTGGTTATGTGTGGAAGGCACTAACAAGGAGGATCCATACCCATATCACATCTCAAGTATCGACATCTAGAAAAACAGGAGTTGAGGGTCTTCGACTCACGAACTCCCGAGTTGCGAGAGGCGCTTGCGCTAAGGTAAGGTTGTGGTCGCATGGAAATGTGAGGCTTGCATCTGGAATCAAGTTGCGTAGGGAGGGTTTTCGTGAAGGACCTATGGATCAGATTCATTGGAGGTTCCAGCAGGGAATCAAAAGAGCCACTTCAGCTCGAGGAGAATTTAGAATGATCCTGTGTAGATCTTGGCCTGAGGGTCGAAGGTTTGCGTCAGAGCTGAAGTGATGGTTATAAGTTTGATAAAAGAAGCATGGAAGCTTCTATTGCTATCAGATATTCAAGTAGTATAATTTTTAATGGAAGCCATGCAGGTATGAGTTTTTATCACTCTTTTTGCATAATTGTTGAAAGGAAATTTTGGTAAGAATTTCCTTAGCCAGAGATATGTTAATAAAATCACATGATTATATTATTGAATGCATACCACTGGATGTGGTAAAGGCTGTAGGCCTGTATTAATTCAAATCTTTTTAGCTTCTGAATGTACACATTGACATAGTAGAATGTCATGTTAATTTCGTTATGGGGTAATAAACAAAGAATTAAAGATAAAAACTGGTTGTAGGAATAAATGTTAGTAAGCTAGTCATGTATGAGACCAGGACCTAGTTGAATATGACAAGGTATGGAGAATGTGGCAACATATTGGTCAGAATTCCAACTCATGGATGGTGAGGTACATGACTGAGATAGAGAGCATTATGTAATTCAATGCAAGGTGCATTGAATAAGAATGCATTGAGAATTGCACTCATGCATAATGAGTGATAGAATTGTATACTAAATGCAATGGTTGAATATGTTTTGTAAGTACATGCATATATATTATTGCATGGAAATAATTATACTAATGGATGAAATGTTGCTAACCCATGAAGTTGAGAACATTTCAGGAACTGTTAAACATTGCAACAGGAAAGTTACAAGCCAGTTAGTCAGAGGAATAGAGACTACATAGAATTTTGTGTTCAGAAAATTGAAATAATGAACTTACTGTTGCTAATTATGAACATGCATATGAGTAGAATGATGAGTCATTCTATTTGGTCAAGTTGTTTGGAAATTGTGATTGAATTGCCAGGTGCAGGAAATTCTAAGATTATTGCATAAGATGTTGTACATGTTGAATTATGATGTACAGAAAATACTGACAATTTGTTGGCAGTATGCAAGATGAGGTCTTGTAGGAAAATTGTATGCAGTTTGATGCCTATGGAAAATCACAAGGATAGCTGAATTCATAATGTGGCAACAACCAAGATGAATAATGAAATAGAATGTCATGTTTTGGGAATAAAAGTTGAATTTTCTTTCGAACTAATTGAAATTCCTAAATGAATTCCTTTATGTTCTCTTAGGATAACTGCATGTGGTTGATGCAGATGAGATGATGTTGATAAAAGTTAAATGTTGGCTACAAAGAGTATCTCGGGAAGATGCTGCTTGGAAACCTTAGAAGGCAGTTGGAACTCCTGGAGCCACGGTGCTCTAAGACTTCCAGTCCGACCTATTGCTGAAGCCCAAGGAAAGGGAGGTGTAGTACCGATGGACTGTGCTTGTGAAGGTGTATACTCCTGGGTGGGACATGCATGTGGGGAATGAGAGACCGTTGGTTGGAGTACTATTGAGGTTTGAATGGTTGGAGTGCTGCTGAGGTCTGGTACCTTGGCCTAGACCATGTGGATAAGGATTGTGTACCATGGATATCTTGGGAAGCCATTGCCCCGCTGGAGTCATAGCCCTTCTCTGGGGTGGAAGGTCTTCTCACTCAAAAGATAAGTACAATTCTCTATTTATTATATGTTGTATACAATTTTAATGTTATTAATTTTGTTTGTATATACATATATATACATTGCATAGATGCTTGCATTACCGCATCCATGACTGTACCTAAGGTGTCTCATATTTCATTACTTAAGAAATATATATACCTGATGTTAATCATGTAATCGATTGGAATATGATTCAGGTGGAACCAGAAGGTGTCCTGCAAGTGCATCCTGTGTGCATATTGGACAGGAAAATAAAACATATCTGGAATCGAGCTATTGAGCTTGTAAAGGTCCAGTGGACTTGGTACGGTCCTGAGGACATGACATGGGAGCATGAGGACGCTATACGGGCGTAATACCCGCATATTTTTGAAGATTTTGGAAATCTTGTTGATGCTGTGTGAAAGTTGCACTGAGGACAATGCAAAAATAAGGGAGGGGGATTGTAATGTCCCCAAGGCTGAGCCCTGTTGTAAATCATGTTTATGAAATGAATTATAATTATGTTTTATAGGCTGGTGAGCCAAGTTAAAATAATCTAGTTGGCTTATGTGAGTATTAGGCCAGAGAGCCTAAGTGTTGAGGGCCAAGAGCCTGATTTTGTACATGTATCTATGCAGAACATTAATAAAATTATAAACACCGCTGTGTGTATACCGACCACGATGAATGAGTGATGGGGGACTAAGATTCCACAGAGTGGGCAAGGGATTAGGGGCTGGAAGGTGGGAAGAAGGGCTAAGTGTTGAGCTTAGGGGCTAAGCCTAGGGGCTTAAGTCCTTGGGAATAATATTTTAATATTATTCCAAAAAGACCATGTGAAATATATGTTTTATCCTAAGTTCTTTTTGGAAGGAAAAGCAACTTCCAAATGAAGGAACGCATGCAATTTCATGGGTGACAAGTTTCAACCCAAGAACATGTAGATAAAACTACTGAGTTGAGCCGTGATGGGGGTTCCTCCTCCATTCCACCGTCGACCGTCTGAACGTGAGTCCCGTTTGACCTCTGCGAGAAACCCTCATGCAATTCTGAAACCGGGGAAAAAGGTCTGTTTTGATTCCTAAAGAAGCCGATACATTCCTTGCCTAAATAGTTTGAGCCTGTGCGTGGGATCTCTGTACACCTTGTGCAATCCCGAAACCAAAACCGTGAGTCTATTTCGTGATTACTGAGCCTGTTTTGGAAACCTGTGTCTGTTTTCCCAGTTGGTTGTTGTGGCCACGTAGTGCTGGACTGCGCATGGCTTACTGGCCAGTGTGAGTTCATTCTTAGCCTGTGTGTAACCTCTCTCCAGGTGAGGGAGGTGATTGTTGTTGGAAGAGGCAGGTTGTCAGGCCTGTGAACAACTCTCTCCAGGTGAGAGAGAGTTTGCTGGGAAGTGGTTTCTTCCAGAGAGTGTCCAGCACTAGCTTCGAGCTGTGAGACTTCCTGATTTGGCTTGTTGTCGAGACCCAGAGAGGGAGTTGTAGCATCGATGGAATGTGCTTGTGAAGGTGTATACTCCCAGGTGGAACATGCATGTGGGGAATGAGAGTCCAAAAGTAGTAGGTGTAAGATGGCATCCTGGGAAGAATCCTTCCAGTTGTTCTGTGTTGTTTTCCCTATAACCTCAGCCTAACCTAGGATTCCTTGCCTTGGGTTGGAGCTTAGTCCCAGCTCGGGGGTGACCCACTGTTGAGCTTGATGAGCAGCGTGGTTTAAGGCTGGGAGGTTCGTGGAAGGCTTGCACATGGTTGGTGGAATTACCACAGTTTCAAAGATAAGTATTAGCTTATGTTGAATGTTGTGTTTTGCATGCCTATGATGCTTATATTTTATCATGTATATAGGTGTACAGATGAATTATTGTTAATGCCAGGGAATATTTGTGTTAGCAGTAGTTCTTATGCTTACTCTAAGTCAAATGTGTTTCATTTGATTTAAATTCATGTTATCAATCAAGTATGAGAATGATGTTGTTCCGCACAGTAGCATCTTCCCGACCAGTGGGTTGGATGAAGGCTAGGGGAGCGTTACAAGTAATCTGGACCAGATTGGCACAAAGTGGGTCTTCAGAAACAAATTGAATGAGGATGGATAGGTTACCAAGATCAAAGCAAGGTTGGTACGTAAAGGATATGCTCATGATCTAGATTATTTTGAGAATGAAATAAAGCAAGAGATACAACAATGAAATATAAAGAGATATTTCAATAAACACATAAATACAATAATGCACAATTTTTATTAATGAGAGAATGTATAGAAATTGTAAAATTATAGAGTGAGTGAATCACTAGAATGGTGGAAGCTTATCTCTAAGAAGAGATGTAATGGTGATATGTGATCTTTTTGTCAGGTGACTTATTAAAGAACTGTATTAAATGAGCATAAACTAAAGTACACCATAAAAAAGGAAAATCTCAAAAGGAAAGAGACATGATCATGCAATATGAACACAAAGAACTTGATAACGGAGTTTGTCCTTGGTGGACTATGTCTTTGGGTCCTGCTCTCAATTGGGTAGGTATTTTTATTAAATCCACAAAAGAATTGGGTAAAATACATAAGTATACCTCATTCTGGATTTAAGCTATAGAAGCTTTTCTCAGATCAGAAAACTAACACCACCACTGCATTCGTGGCGTCGTTTTACCTAAAAATGACTGTCTCCACGCCTTGATCCGAGTCAGACACTTTTTGTCCCAAGCGACACCACTGCCTCGGTTACCATGCCACTGCCTCTGCAATAAATAACTGAGAAATCTCGAAAGAGTGCCCCAGTCCATACAAATCTGTAAGGGCGCACTCGGTTCTCCTCTCTCATGCTCTATCCTGAAACACTGACTGAGCCCCCCTTCTTATACAATTTGCGTGTAGTTTTAGCATTGATGAGGTTGTTGGCGTGTTGGTTGGCATAAATATGTTTAGAGTTTTGGTTAGCAGAGGTCCCAGGATTGAATCCCATGGACTCTGCTTTAACACATGTTTTACAACCAAAACTTTGGCGGACTTTGCTAAAATTGGCGGACAATTATTATATAGTTGGCGCGCTACTAAATTGGCAGTCAGAATAAATATGACAGAATATTCCACTAACTTGGCGGGCGGTTACATGTGACCGTTGGTGGAATACATATGATTGCATGGATTAAACATAGAACCAAGGGTTGGGCCGAAGGCCGAGCCCCTTTCCTTTTGGCGCCCATATCAAACCTTAAACTTAAATAATATGCGCACCATATTACTAACAAGAGACACATGGTGGTGTATTGGTTAGAGCATAATGGTAAGGCCTTTGGGATAGAGGTGGTCAAGGGTTAAACTCTAGTGGAGTCATAAAAAATTTGGTCACCTTCTAACCATTGGAGGGGTGCCAAGTGGAAGCCCATGATTGGGCCACACGACACCATATTATTTTCCCATGAAACTGACACTTGTCACAATCATATTTGCCCACATGTCTGCCATCAACCTCTATGACCTTATCATGTCATCCCATGCCAAATCATTTGTACGGACGTGCAATGTATCACCCTTGCAGTGGTGCGACATGTCACCTTGACTTTTTGACTTTTGACCAAGTTTGATGTGAACTTTGACCGCTTATAACTTTTGGTCCGTAACTCTGTTTGATGAGCCATTTACATCGTTATAAATCTTGCAATGCGCTCTTCGTGATCATGCCAATTTCAATGAGTTTTGGGAAATTTGATTTTTTTCCCTTTTGTTTTCTGCTAAAGCCATTCTGAGCATTCTAAGTTGCCTCTATAAGTTCTGAGTTGTTCTTAGCCTTCTCTGGATCCAAATTGGATCACGCCTTCCCACTGAGATCTTTTTGGACCACCAAAATCTTTCATTAATCAATAGGTAAGTGAGGAAAGAGTCCCCTCACTTTGTCCTTCTCTATCTACTTTTCCTTTCTTGGATGTTTTCTCTTTAAGCCTACACAAAGATAATCAACATCACCCCTATGTGAAGTCCTCATCCTTTTGTCCAGGATGATATCTTCCTATAACTCATCCAAGTACTTAGGTGAAAACTCATCAACTGAAGGCATTGAAACTTCCTCATCCCGATCCATGATCATGGGAGGCTAAAAAAGTTTCAAGTTCTCTACGTTCACAACTGAATAAATCTATATATAAGGTGGAAGATCTAAACTAAAAGCATTAGTGTCACTTTTCTCCAAGATAGTGAAGGGTCCATATCGGATGGGCTTGAGTTTCTTTCCTTCACCCTTCAATTGTTCCTTGCTGATATGAATCCATACCCGATCTCCAACTTGGAACTGATGATCAACCCTATGCTTGTCATGTCGAGCTTTATACTATGCTTGACTCTTCTCCAACTATTCCCTGACTGCCTGGTGTATCTGCTGAGTCCTCTGGATGAACTTGCGGGCTCTATCCTCTGTTTGTTATTCATTCACATCGACATCTCTCCCATACATCAAGTCCAAAGGAACCTTTGGTGGGTACCCAAAACACGTCTCAAAAGGTGAACTTTGAGGGTACGAATGTAAATATTGGTTATAAGCATGTTGTACATAGGGTATCTGTTCATCCCATAACGTAGGATGCTTGCTGCAGTAGCCTCGAAGCAAAAGTACCACTGTTCTGTTTACCACCTCTGTCTTTCCGTTGTTCTGTGTATGAAAAGAAGTGATCCTCTTCAATTTGGTGTCCATCATTCTCCACAATCTAGTCCAAAAATCCCCAAGGAATCAAGTATCTCGATCAGAGACAATGGACATGGGTAACCCAAAGTGAACCCAAACATATTGAAAGAAGAGATTAATAGTCTACTCAGCAGTGATCTGCTTTTTACATGGCATCAAGATACACATCTTGCTGAACCTATCCACTACAACATACAAATAATCATGACCCCCTTTGGTCATTAGTAAACCCCCTACAAAATCCATGGAGATTTTTTCCCATGGATGGGATGGAACATGAAGTGGTGAGTATAGCCCCAATTTTCTATTAGTGGGCTTACAAGTAGAACACATCACACACCCCTTTACATATTTAGTTACAATTTCTTTCATCTGAGGCCAATAACAAAACCTCTGCAAATGAGCCATAATTTTTCCTACCCCAAAATTCCCAGACACAAGAGAAGTATGAGCTTCTCATATTACATGGACTAACTTGTAGGAATACATAGCTTCCCAAGATGAGAGAGTAATTTTCCCTGTAGAAAATAGTTCTCTAGATGTGCACCATGGGTTAGCTTCTCATATACTTCTTTAATATCTTCATCAATGGCATATTGTTCTACATAGCTATCATGAGATAAATAAGTATTCTTCAAAATAATAGAAGTAATAATAGGAGGTCTAGAAAGCATATCGACTACCTTGTTACTTGTACCCTTCTTGTACTTGATTACCAAATGAAATTGTTGTAGAAAACCCATCCATCTATAGTGCTGAGATTGTTGCAGTTTGGTCTGTGCTTGAAGATACTATAAGGGATGGTGATCTATATGTATGATGGTTTCCTTCCCTAACAAGTAATTCTTCCATTTCTTTACACTTTGAACCAATGCATACAACTCTTTATCATATGTAGGATAGTTAACAATAGCTTGGTTAAAAGTCTCAGAGTGGTAACATATAGGCTTATGATATTGCATCAATAATGAACCCATGGCATATCCACTGGCATCTATCTCGATCTCGAATGACTGTTGAATATTCGACAGTGCTAATACTGCTGTGGTACTGATCTTCTCCTTCAAAATGTGGAAAGATTTTTGTTGCTTTCCTTCCCACTGAAAAGTGTTCTTCACATTGGTTAAGGCATGCAAAGGAGCTACTATAAAGGATAAGTTGGGAATGAATCTCTTCCAATACTAGACTGAACCCAAGAAGCTCCGGATCTCGATTACACTTTTTGGCTCAGGCCAATTTACAATTACATCAACTTTGGAAGGATCAATCTTCAATTGTACTCCTCCCACGATATGACTTAAGTACACATGTGCAGTCTTTCCAAAGTCACATTTAGACATTTTCACATACAACTTTTCCGTTTTCAAAGTATCCAATACTTTACATGCCTCACATGTTCATCCCAAGTCCCACTAAAAACAAGAATGTCATCTAAATATACAATCACAAAGTCATCCAGGAAATGACTGAGTACATCATTCATCACACACATGAAAGTTTCCGGAGCATTGCAAAGCCCAAACGATGTAACTAACCACTCAAACAAGCCCTATTTGGTTTTAAAGGTAGTTTTCCATGCATCTTGTTCTACGACCTTGATTTGATGATATCCACTGTGCAAATCCAACTTAGTGAAATAAACAACATTCTTCAACTGATCAAGTAAATCATCTATACGAGGAAGAGGGTATCGATTCTTCACTGTGATTTTATTTAAAGACTAGTAATCGACACACATTCACCATGTGCCATCTTTCTTTGGCACCGTCATGATCAAAGAACCACATGGATATGAACTGGGCCTTATGACCCCTTGATCCAATAAGTCCTGTACCTGCTTCTTGATCTCTGTCATCTCCACAACTGACATCCTGTACATGCCCACATTAGGCAAAGGAGAATCCTACTGAATATGTATCTCATGTTGGATTTCCCTCTTAGGAGGTAATCCATATGGTTCGTGAAATATATCATCATACTTAAAAACAATATCAATTAATTCCTTTTTATAAGATGGATCACACCATTGGAAAGCGTCGGATGTCTTGACATCTTTCTCTTTGATGACCATGAGTACATATCTCTTATTAGTGGTTATGAGTCTTTTCATTTTCTCTTCACTAACAAGTGTTGTATTTACCCTCATGCTGTGAGCTCTAACAATATATTCCACTCCCCCTTTAGTAAGGTGGTATTTATTCTCATGATTAAATAAAACTTCTTTTCTATCATAAATATAAGGACTGCCCAACACTATGCCACATATTTCAAGTGGTACAACATCCAAATCCACTTCATCAATTAACTTTGAAGCAATAGCGAATATGACCCTACATTGTTTGGTGACATTAAGTTTTTCTTTATCACATACCCAACCAAGAGGGTAAGGCTTTGGATGTGGTTTCGTTACAAGAACCATCTTCTTGACAAGTGCTTCAGATATTAAGTTTACTTGGGAACCCAAATCAAATAATGTATCTATCTTAGTATGTTTAGATACAACTCATATATGAAATAACTCATTCCTCTTTCATTCATCAATATGAGATTCATCATTGAAACTTGAACTAGCATGAAGAGAATATTTACCTTGTACTCTAGCCGCTGTGATCTTTCCTTCATCTCCTGATTCAGAACCAAGATCTTTCTACATTGTAGCAACAATATTTGTCTTCCCCTTTCCACCGAAATGTTTCGGTTTCTTTTCTAGATGCAATTTCCAACAGTGTTCTTCATCGTGACCGCTCCTGTTACAATGAGTGAAAGATGGTTTTCCTCCTTTTCTCGTTACTCTAGTGGTCTTCTTGTCCTTCCTTTTGAACTTATTGAAAGAATTTTGTGGGAACTTGGAAGGTTTGTTCGTGGTATCTTCTTGAACATGTTTCCCCCTGTTCTCAAGGTGAGTGGCTTGCACACAAACTTCATCAAGACTAGTGGGGTTAAACAAGAGTAAAGTATGACAAATATAACTGTGAAGTGCACCAATATACTTCATTGAAGTTTCATAAGAATCCAAAGGAATGCTCAATGATAGAGCTTTCTTACTAAATTCTTCTGTGAAACTTTGTACAGTCAGACCTTTACTTTGTCTCAAAGTTTTCCATTCCATTATTGCTTTATGTAAATACCCTAATGGATAGAACTGCTTCCTTATCTCTGCTTTAAATTCCGACCATGAGGAAAGAAGATTACCACACTTACTTCTGTCCTATAGCTTTCTCTCCCACCATACGAGAGAGGTGCCTTCCATCCGAAGAGAATCCAATTGCAATTTAACTTCCTCTTCGTCAATATGCTACACACAACAATATACTTCAACCCGTCGGATCCAATTATCTAGTTTCTCATGATTAGCATCTCCATTAAACATAGGTAAATCAAACTTTACATCAAGCTTTAATAATGGTTTATTAAAAGA
Organism: Picea engelmannii; assembly: GCA_009831015.1. Classification (NCBI taxonomy): domain Eukaryota; kingdom Viridiplantae; phylum Streptophyta; class Pinopsida; order Pinales; family Pinaceae; genus Picea; species Picea engelmannii. The sequence goes on along the minus strand of ML778911.1, from coordinate 309,993 downwards.
GACTTTATGGTTAGAATGCTAAGAGTGATGAGAATGCTTAGAGGAAGAAGAACTAGAACTTGAAGGTGAAGAAGGAGGCTCAGGAGGGTCTCCTCTAGCCCCTTGATTTACCGAAGCATCATCATCTGGTGGTGCTTCCTTTTTCTTCTCTTTCTTCATCCTCTTCTCATAATCTCCATACATTCGTTTGACCATTTCTGACATGCGATAAAATACCATGTAAAAGTTTTTCTCATGTTCATCATTCTTGTCCTCTTCTGCCATATTCTTCCTTCGAGATGCATGAACAACTTCGGGATTGAACGTCTTAAGAGTTCCTTCACCATGATTATGTTGGGCCCTAGTAAGCATTCATTCTCAACAATTCAAGTCAAAGACGACTACTCTGATACCAACATGATCGAGGATCTTTTTGTCAGGTGACTTATTAAAGAACTGTATTAAATGAGCATAAACTAAAGTACACCATAAATAAGGAAAAGCTAAAAATGAAAGAGACATAATCATGCAATATGAACAAAAAGAACTTGATAACGTAATTCATCCTTGGTTGACTACGTCTCCGGGTCCTGCTCTCAAATGGGTAGGTATTTTTATTAAATCCACAAAATAATTGGGAAAAATACATAAGTATACCTCATTCTAGAGTTAAGATACAAAATATTTTCTCAGATCAGAAAACTAACACCACCACTGCGTTCGTGGTGTCTTTTTACTTAAAAATGTCTGTCTCCACACCTTGATCTGAGTCAGACACTTTTTGGCCGAAGAGGCACCTCTGCCTCAGTTACTCTTCCACTGCCTCTACAATAAATAACTAAGAAATCTAGAAAAGCATGCCCCAGTACGTACAAATCCTTATGGGCATGCTCAATTCTCCTCTCTCGTGCTCTGTCCCGAAACACTGACTGAGCCCCCCTTCTTATACAATTTGCGGGTGGTTTCAACATTGATGAGGTTGTTGGCGTGTTGGTTGGCATAGCTATATTTAGAGTTTTGGTTAGAAGAGGTCCCAGGATCGAATCCTTTGGAAAATGCTTTAAAATTGGTGGACAATTGTTATATAGTTGGTGCACTATTAAATTGGCGGGTGGACTAAATATGGCAGAATATTCCACTAACTTGGCGGGCGGTTACATGTGACCATTGGCGACAGACATATGGTCACATGGATTAAACATTTAACCAGGGGCTAGGCCAAAGGCCGAGCCCCTTTCCATTTGGTGCCCATACCAAACCTTAAACTTAAATAATATGCGCACCATATTACTAACAAGAGACACATGGTGGTGTATTGGTTAATTGGCGGAATGGTAAGGCCTTTGGGCTAGAGGAGGTCAAGGGTTCGACTCCGGTGGAGTCATAAATTTTTTTCTCACCTACTAACCATTGGAGGGGTGCCATGTGGCAGCCCATGACTGGGCCACATGGCACCATATTATTTGTCCATGAAACTGACACTTGTCATAACCTGATGTGCCCACGTGTCTGCCATCAACCTATATGACCTTGCCACATCATCCCTTGCCAAATAATCTATATGATCGTGCCACGTTTCACCCTTGTAGTGGTTCCACGTGTCACCCTTGTAGTGGTTCCACGTGTCACCCTAACTTTTTGAATTTTGACCAATTTTGACCTGAACTTTGACCACTTATAACTTTTGATCCATAACTCCGTTTGATGATCCATTTGCACCGTTAGAAATCTTGCAACTCTCTCTTCGCGATCATGCCATTTTAACTAAGTTTTGGGAACTTTGAAGTTTTGCCCTTTCATTGTTTACTGAAGCCATTCCGAGCATTCTAAGTTGCCTCTGTATGTTCTTAGTTGTTCTTAGCCTTCTCTCGATACTTTTTGGATCAGATGGATACACTCATTCACATGAAGATGATGATATTTAAAATGAGTCTCTAGAGGCCTTTTTAACATTAAGAAAATCTAAAACCCTAACCCCAGAAGATGAAACACAAAAAGGTTTTGCGACCTCGTTGGGGGTAGTTGGTATGCCAACTTCCCAAGGGCGTAAATTTTCTTACAATCTCTGTTTGGGGCGCACAATATCTTGTTTGAAATATATATATGAGTACTACACATTTTTACATCACATTATCGATAAATCCTATTGTGTGACTATGGCGGGCCCAAAAAATAATGTTTAGGGCCTCAAAACAACCCAAGAAGCTTAGGACCCGAAAATTTGTAGAAAAAATACCAAGATGGAAACCGTTGTTTTGAGCCAGTGGGATAGGTGGGTGGCCAATGATTTCCACCTAGATTAATCCTCACCCCTTAGAAAGAAATGGTCTCCATTGTGTGAAGTCCTCGCGGAAGATTTTGTTGAATCTGAACCTTGGTGAGTTGCTCGCCTCGTTGAAGAAGCTATCTTGCTTAGCTTGTTGAAGGCTATTATGAACCTGTTGTTGGAGGGGTTGGATATGTTTAACTAATCTGGATGCATGATCTTCTGAAGTGTGGGAGGACTCTGTCGGTGAAGATGCAACATGAATAACATGGAGGGATTTATCATAATTTGGTTTGACTGGGCAGTGTGGAGGCCCCTCATAGGTGAATTAGGAATATCTTGGTGATCTTATACAATCTTGTTGATCTTATTTCACTGAATAGAAGGGTCTTGGGCCGAGGCTGTAGTGGTTGCAATGTCCTTCTCTTCTAACAAGTTTATGACTAGGATAAAATTTTCGGTATGAGAGATTACTTTGCCGCACGGTTTTGTCGGTACACTAGTCAAAACTACCTCTGGTATCCTCTAGGGATGACCCCACATAGTAACAATGACGCTACAGGGTCGAGAATCATAAAAACATGAAACCTACACATACATGACTGGCCTAACATAAAATCAAAGACTTCCAGTGGGGAAAAATCACACAATATGCCATCCTTGAAGGGCTTGATGCCATATGACAGGAGACACTGCTGGCTGACACAAAGATCTCGTCCCTGGTGAAGCCATCCAATGTTGTATGGCTGCGGGTGTGGTGTTGTCAGCAAATCGAACTGCTTGACGACTTATGTTGAGATGGATTTCTTTTGGCTTCCGCTATCAACAATAAAATGCAAGGGTGCCCCCTTCACCCAAATCTATGAATGGAAAAGGTGGTCCCCCTCCTCAGGATCATCTAGTTCTTATGATTGGATTGTTGCGATCGCGACAGTAGTAGTGGGTTCTGCATCAATGATTTGTATCCTTTTATTATTGTCTGAATCAGAGTCTAAGTCGGGGTTCGACTCTATTTCTTTGAGCTCAACCACCAATGACTGTATTGAGAGACATTAATTAGTACTGTGCCAAGGGATTTTGTGGAAGTCACACCACTTCCCAGTGTCCTTCTTCGTCTTCCCGTTTCTCTTATTTTCTTGTGGCTTTAACTGATTGTCTTGAGTTTGGTTGTTCTATAAGTTAGGGATGAATTTACCATAATTTGGTTGCTGTGTATTTGTAGACCCAAACTCCCACTTGTTCCTCTGCTTAAATTTCTGCTTGATTTCTACAACATATCGATAAGCGGCTCCTTGTGATGAAATGTCCATAAATTCCATTTTGGTTTGAATGTATCTAGGTCAGTATTTTAGAACTAGATTCCACTTGGAGTCTTTGATACCCATCTTGGTGCACAAGGTATGGAAGGTATTTTTTAACTCTGACACCATTAGGCCCCTCTTTTGATGCAGTGTGGTCCATCTCATGTACTGGTTGTCATAGTTTCCCACAAGGTAATATTTCTCCTTGAATGCATCCATACAAAATTCCAAAGTGGGCTCGACCCAAAATATCCTAGAATCCTTTGTGGAAATTTTCTCCCAATAAGTTTCCCACCAATTTTGGACATGGGGGGGATCCTTAAAGAGCGCAAATGTGATATTTTTTTTGTTGGAAAAATTGTGAACAAAGAAATAACCTTCTAGCAAATTTAACCATTTTCCCAAAGAATCCTCATCGATACGACCTTCAAATATGGGAATATCAAAATTAACTTGTACCTTGAATGAGATAGCATCTCCAAAGCGATTGGTTGACAAAGATGTGCCTGTTATTATCGAAAATCGTTGAAGGATTTGGGAAAAATTCTTCAGCATCTCGTTCCTCTATTGCGCATGGGATTCCATGACCAAAAACTTGATGGGATCTTTTCCTCCATTGTCTCTCTTCTCTTTCGCCATGGGAGGCCGCTTGGGCTAGCGAGAGTAGTTATCCTCAAGGGAAACTAGCTCGAGACCCAACTCTCTATACCTGACCTTGTCGGGGACATGCACAAGAAACGAAAAGGAGTAGCCTACTCTGATACCACTGATCCAGATTATTTTGATAAGGAAATGAAGGAAGAGATATAAAAGTGAAATATACAGATGTATTGCAATAAACCAAAAAATAAAACAATGCACAATTTTTATTAATGAGAGAATGTACAAAACTATAAAATTACAGAGTGAATGACTCGCTAGAATGGTGGTAGCTTATCTTTGATAAGGGATGTGATGGATATGCTCATTCACAAGAAGATGATGATGTTTACAATGAGGCTCTAGAGACCTTTTTAACATAAAGAAAATCCAAAACCCTAACCTCGAAAGATGAAACACCAAAAGGTTTGCGAGCCCCGATGGGGGTAGTTGGTATGCCAACTTCACAAGGGCATAAATTTTGCATACGATCTCCGTTTGGGGCACACGATAGATCGTTTGAAAGGGATATATGAGGAATAAATTTTTTTCTATCACACTTAGGATAAATCCTATGGTGTGACTATGGTGGGCCCAAAAAATGTTTTTTAGGGCCTCAAAATGGCCTCGGAAGCTTAGGACCTAAAAAGTTGTAGAAAAACTACCAAGGTAGAAACCCCTGTTTTGAGCTAGTGGAATAGTTGGGTGGAAACCGATTTTTGCGTGGATCAGATCAGGTTGAAGGTATATATTTTGAATATACCTTTGCCCTAGTTTCCAGAATGGAATCAATTAGACTGATCCTATCTTATGTATGTTCTAAGAATATTAAAGTGTATCAGATGGATGTGAAATCAACATTGCTAAATCGAGATCTTGAGGAAGAAGTCTACATCGAGTAGCCCGAACGATTTCAGTTGTCAGGGAAGGAATATTTTGTTTGCAGGTTGAAGAAGGCCCTATATGGTCTCAAAGAAGCCCCCAGAGCATGGTATTAAAAGCTGGGCATATACTTACAACAAGAAAGGGTCCAAGAAAGGAAATACAGACAAAAATATCTATATAAAGGTAAATCAAGATAGTATCCTATTAATTGAAGTTTATGTTGATGATATTATTTTTGTAAGTGATGATGACAGGATGATTCATGATTTTTCCAAAGACATGCAAAATGAATTCGATATGTCATTTGTTAGAGAGTTGTCCTTATTTTTGGGACTACAGATATGTCAAAGCAATACATGTATCTTCATTTCTCAGACTAATTATATCAGAGAAATGCTAAAAAGGTTTGGAATGTAATATTGCAAAACAATTAGTACTCCTATGCAGACCAGTTGCAAGTTAAGTAAGGATGATGATTCAAAGGATGTGGACCAGAGACAATACAGATCGATGATTGGAAGTTTACTCTATGTGTCATCTTCTAGAACAAATGTGATGTAGACAATTAGACAGGTTGCAAGATTTCAAGAAGCACCAAATGAATCACATGTTATGGAAGTGAAGAGGATGTTCAGATATATAAAAGGTACATAAGAATTTGGATTATGGTATCCAAAAGGGAATGATCTATCTCTTATTTCCTACATAGATGTAGATTGGGCATGTAGCATTGATGATATAATAAGTACAGGTGGAACAACTTTCTACTTGGGTGAGTGTCTGGTATCATGATTAAACAAGAAACAAACTTCAATATCCTTATTTACAACATAAGAAGAATATATTGCAACAACAACTTGTTGTACATAGGAACTATGGATGAAACACACCTTGAAGGACATATAGGTTGAATATGATGAGACATTCCGATACTTTGTGATGACACCAATGCCATCGGTATTTCAAATAATCCAGTGATGCACTCCAAGACCTAACACATTCTGTTCAAGTTTCACTTTCTACGTGAATAGGTTGCAGAGAAGAACATCAAGGTTGAGTATTCTGAGACAAAAGAACAAATCAAAGATGTCTTAACCATACCGATTCCAAGGGAATCCTTTGAGTATCTTTGAGAAAATTGGAATAGTTTCTTCCCCATAGTGAATTTTGAATGATTTTCATATATGTCATATATTTACACAAGGAAGCACCGGTGATGAGAAAAAGGATATTTTAGATAGCGGGAGTATCCCAAAGGACAGTTCATATAGGGGGAGCATCCCAAAGGATAATTTAGACAGGGGGAGTAGCCCCAAAGGGAATATACCCTTTTCCATTGATGTCAAAGGGGGAGAGAGTAATAAGAGGCATGGATGGAAATGAAGAGAAGGAAAATAGGCATGATTCCAGGGGGAGCGATGGTCCCAAGGGGAGCATGAGAAAAAGTATTTCTATGCCATCATTGTTGCATCAGAGGGAAGAGTCTTGCCATCAATGCCAAAGGGGGATATTGTTGATATATTGGGTTGGTTGTCATTGATGTCAACCCTTGAAGCAAGTTCTGTAGAAAATTATGGTAGCCCCATAGGTGTGATTAAGGAACCCGAGTTTGTATGAGGAATAAAGGCATGAAGGTAAGTGAATTTGTAGGGAAGACCATCATAGATGGATAGTACATGTTGTGTCTTTTTAGTTGAGATGTGTTACGTCACATAGTTCCTCACGGTTGAGGAGATATGGATTTGTGAAGTTGGAGGATCCTCATGAATATTCTAGAAGCCCCTAGAAGGTCAACAAAGAATTCAAGTATTCTAGAAGCTCCTAGAAAGTCATCAAGAAGTTTACTAGTCAAAGTGGTTGCAACTAGGAGTTAGTCATGGGTAAATTTGTTGAAATATGAAAATAATTAAAAAGTAATCAGTTACAAAAGAAGTTGTGAGTTTACTAATTATGGGTAAAGTAGTTGCAAAAAAAAAGTGGGTTATCCCTAAAAGAGGGAAGTTCAGTAAAATAGTTAGAATATGACCCCTAAAGGAAGGCACTTGGAGAGTATAAATAAGAGAGAAAGAGACTCCCATTAGCACATATTGAGCACATTGAATATCTATATTGTGAAAGGTTTAATGTAGGTACTCATTGATACATATGAAGTTTCACAAGTCTGAGGTAGTGAAGGAAGAGTGACAACAAAGTTTTGCAGTTGCATAAGAGAGCAGGAAAGTCGTAAAAAACCCTGATTAGGGTTATCCCTATGGGTCAGAAAGTAAATGTCCCATGAGGCATCCCCACTGGTTTCCTATAGCTTATGACACGAGGCCCCGCGATATTTCCTCCTTCGTCACGTGAGGCACTATCAAACCTCAAGGATGAAGCATGATTCAGGTTGCAGAAGCTAAGGAGAGGCAACATGAATTTTGACAGTGGTCAGGTACAATAGATATATTTAAATGATCAAAATGTATGTTATATGCTTGTTTGTAGTTGGATATCAGTGATTGTGTGGGATATGGTCCTAGGAAATTGAGCATTTCCCTAGAGGGAATATTGTCTGTATGGTACATATTATATATGATAGATCTATAGAGGTACACTGTTGGTATATTTGTTGTTTGTAGTTGGCATACATTATTGGGCATATTGTTGAGGGATATCTTGTATTTATTGGTACATGTTTGAGGGATTTTGGCTGAGGTGTGTGGCTGAATTTATCGGTACAGATTGAGGAAAAGAAAAGGTAAAACATTTATGACCTTAAAATTAGGAAAAAGGGTAAAACAATTATTACCCTAAAATTAAGAAAACGGGTAAAACAATTGTAACAATAAATTAATTAAGGGTAAAGTGGTTACAAAAAGAAATTAATTAAGGGTAAAGTGGTTGAAAAAAAATTAAATGGAAGAGTATAAATACACATCAAGAGTCTCTCATTCTCACACACAAGTTCATTGAATATCTATCTAATGAACACTTGATCTATTGGAGAATATGAGGTGGCAAGGATGAGGTAAAGTAAAGGGGGTGCTTGTTCTAAGTTGCAGGAAGGTATGATTATGCAGCAGGGTTGTCACATGTTATGATGTATGTCATTGTGTATGTTTTGAAGGTTATATCTTGGTAATGTTATGACTCATATTGGTGGAATAGCTTGGTGATATTTTGGAGATTATGGTTTATGCTTGATGCACATATTGAGAGTTTTGGTACTTGTTTAGTACATGGTTTATGGCATATATTATGATACATGTGTGAAGCATGTCATATGGTACATGTTTGTGGTAGTTTGGTTGAGTTGTATTGTTGAATATATTGGTACAAGATGAGGCTACATAACAGTGAGGGTTTGATGTACATGGTTGATGGTTGATGGAAATGGTATAGGTGTTGGTGCATGGTTGATGCACTTGTTGTTGTACAAGTGTTGGTGCATGCTTGATGCACATGTTTTCGTCCAGGTTGTGGTATATTTTTGATTCTTGGTAGGGTATAGGTTGATGGTTTGATACATTCTTAGTCGAGGCATATGTAGGTGATGTTGGACATCTAGTTGAGAGGTGTTGTTGGTATGTGATCCATGTGAGAGGATCTGGTTGAGTATCAATGCGAGTGACAGTTTGGTTAGTGACAGGTTGATAGTGACAGTGGTAGTGACAATGGCACTGACGGTGACAGTGATAGTGGTAGTGACAGTTGGTCTACACTTATATTTCAGGGTGACATGTTGGGGCAAGGAAAGGGGGTTGTAGCCTCCTTCCGGTTGGTGCCGGAGAACACAGGGAGTTGGAACTTCCTTTAGGTTGGAGCTTGCAAATAGGGGGTATTATCCTCCTTCCAGTTGCAGTTGGAGAATTAGAAATTTGGTGCTTCCAATAGATGTATTATTTGATATATAAGAAATCATTATGTGGTTTTCTTCCAATTGGGTTTCCATATAAATTCTCGTGTACTGTGTATTTGATGTGATGTTTCTTATGTTTATATAATCATTATACATTGATGATATATTGTTTATAAAGTTAACATATAAATTTTGGTTAAAAGTGCTCATACTGATTCACCCCCCCTCTCAATATTCCAACAAAGGGCGTAAATTTCAGCTAGTAGTCTTCTTAGAATGCGAGAGCTATGATGAAAAATGAAATAGAAATGATATTTATTTATACAAATCCTATAAACATAGTTTGTCCACAAAAATTAGGGTAAAAAAAAAGATAAGGGGTCAACATCCCTTATCTTTCCCCTTTAAAAAAATAATATTATTTAATTCATACTTTGCACATAAACAAAACCCTGGAAACATGACGTCACCCTATTTTTGGGCAACATTTGACACTTTTGGTCAAGTCGTTGAGTTGGAGAAGGAAAGGCTAGGACTTGAAAGGTCAATAGTCTTCAACCAATATGTTTCGTCCATGATACATGTTCTTCTTCCTTCAAAACATGCTAAGTGTCCATCATCACCACCACACCCTAGTCCTAGGTGATGTCAAGCCCCCAAAAGGTGATATTTTTTCCCTTTCAAGAAAGTTGTTTGGAATGTAAGGGGTGGGAAAGATCCTCCAAGGTGTCCTCTAGGCCTCTAAATGAATATCATCATCATCCATAGTGTGGGCCCTTGTTATCCAACCTGTGGTTTTCAAGCCCCATGGAATCCCAAGCTAGGCTTGTTCTTCCAAAACTGTCCACCAACTAGGTCTTGCAAAGACAAATGGATATTCCCTCCATGGATCTCAAATAAAATGCATCAGGATAAGTAAATAAAATCAATAAAAGATCCATATAATCATGTACACCCAAACCACCTCACCAAAATAAACCAATTCTTAAAGACCCTATGCAATTTTCCAAGTTTAGGTATGGGAGGGTTGACAAAAAAACTTATTGGGTGAATCACACCTCAAGTTTAGTGGTGTTTCCTGAGGCGACCTCCTTATAAGTCATGTGGATGATATATCATGGAAGGGGGGGATACTTTTGGGCATGGGGTTCATGACATACAAGAGGTTCCAGTGTCTCACTTATGTGTGCCTTTGTAGAGGGTGTGCTACATATTCGTTTTCAATGCAACATTTTCCCAGTCCCATTTATTACCTTTCATTCTTTTAGGATGTTTCTAGGTTGAAGCCAAGGTGGGAATTCTACCTAAGAATGAATTTTTTTTCCCACCTTGACTCTACCCTAGTCGCATCATGCTTCCCCAAGTTGAAAACACATGCAGGGCTTCTACCTAAGCAATAAAAATAATGCCCATAGATGCTCCACCCTTGTTGGAATTTTGTTATCAATTATTCTTTTACGGGTCCCATAAATTTCTTATGAGAGACATTTCATTGTCCTTGGGATCCCTGGGTGAGCATCTAAAAGGTTAATGGTTGGATTTTAACTTTTTCTAGCTACAAGCCTCTGAAACTTCAACCCCTTCTTCCCATGAAATGAGGGACAACCCCTTCTTGGGTCAGTACACCCAAAAATCCAAAAAGATAAGGAGATGAGGGGATGAAGTGTAGAAAGTGACAAGTATGGTTGGGAATGGGACGATGAATAATCAAGAGGACCTCCCAATAGAAAAACTATCCCTAAAGGTGCCCCACTTACTAGGGCGCAATGTCAACCACCAAAGTGAAATAAGGCAAAGAACATAATGTCCAAGCAAACATTACATAATAACAAGTAGTAATAGATGGAACAAACTCAAATGCCTCAAATATTGAAATGAAACTCACCATAATAACTGGCTTGTACCTCATGGAACAAGACCCAATTTCTTATGGAAGCCAACTGATGTGGTGGATACCATCGTGATGAACCTGGAGTTGTGGTGGTGGTGGTACTTTGTCCATGCAAGTGGACACTGTTGGTTAAACCGTCTCTCGGTACTCCATGTTTGCAATGTGAGGGCCTTGAGACATCATCTTCTTAGTTACCCCTAGGATTTGGGGATAACAATGAGTTTAATAAATACAAAAGTGGAAAAGTTAAGTGGAAAACGTGGATTAAAAAAGAAGAAGGTAAAAGTGAAAGTGGAGTTGATGTAAAAGTGGAGTAAACATGAAAATGGATTAAAAATGGTAAAATTGAAAGTGCACATGGTATTTTCACATGGATTTAAAGCACATGGTAGTATTTTACCCATGGTAAGTTAAAAAGTGAATTAAAAAATAAAAAAGGGGAAAAATTAATTATTATTTAATAAAACTCGTGACTTTTCATGAAAAGCTTATGGTAAAATATAAATGGAGAAGAGGGTTATGAGAAAAAATAAGTGTATGGGTGAAAATGTAATATTCTTATGCATACCATTTGAAGAGTGATGATTGAATATCATTCAAGGAGTGACAATTAAATATTAGTGAAGATCATATTTAGTGTTCTAGTAAATAAATTTGGCAATCTAGCAGGACAAAATGGTAAAGGAAGGTCTACGGTAGAAGTAGAAGCAAGAAGATCTAGTGAAGGCAAAGAAAAATAAGAAGGATCTAGCGTCAAGAAGATATGAAAAAAGCAGAAGGAGTGAGTGTCGAGTTGATTTGGCGAAAGCATAAGTAGTGAGTGTAGAGTAGATATGGTGAAAGTAGAAGTGATGAGCGTAGAGAAGATTTGGTGAAGATAGAAGCAACAATCAAACCAATGAAGGAAATGAAAATGAAGAACTTGTAAGTAGGTTGGTGCCTACATAACAAACAACTGTGGGGATCAATGTCTCCTATAGTTCGGTGCTTGCAAACAACAGAGGGGATTGGTGTCTCTTGTAGGTTGGTGCCTACAAAAAATAGAGGGGATTGGTGTCTCCCGTAGGTCAATGCATACAAAAAACAAAGGGGATTTGTGTCTCCTGTAGGTTAGTGCCTACAAACAATAGAGGGGATCGATGTCTCCTATAGGTTAGTACCTACAAAAAGAAGTGGGGATTTATGTCTCCAGTAGGTTGGTGCCTACAAACATTTGTAACCGTAGGTTGGTGCCTAGAAATTAATAAAAATAAGTTTTTGTGTTTTCTCCCGAAAGGGGTTCCATGTTAAATATTGTGTCTTCTAGTTGTTATATTTATGTGATTTGTTCATTATGGTTTCTGAATGTTAAAAAGAAAAAGATATCCTTATACTAAATCACACCCCCATCTCAATATAAGTGTGTGCTCAACATTGGATGGCTCAACTTGACTTGGGTCATCTGGGTCTCTCTGGCATGAATTCAACTGGGTAAAGTGGAAGAATATATGGGTGATGTTAAAAATATTCTTAATAACTTTGAACAATCCCTCATACCTCCACACAAGAGATGGAGCCAAACCTTTTGGTGGTGGGAACTAATCTCTACTTTTCTTGAGCAAGACCAAATCCTCTACTTAGAATATTTCTGCATCATGCCTTCTATGATCTTCCCATTGCTTCATTCTGTCTACAACATTAGTCAAGTGTGTGTGAGCTATCTCCAACCGATCCTACCAATTATTCACAAAACCCACGACTGATCGATTCATCCCATAGTTACCTTTCATTACAAAATGACAAGTTGTGAATTGTTCTCCATTTTTCAACTCAAATGGAATGTATCCCATTTCTAAACTCTTCTGCAAGTTGTAGATGAATTGGGTGATGTATAAAAAGTTCGAACAATTCATCTAATATTCCTGTACATAGTTCCACAAGTAATCCTCCAGAAGTGCATTGATTCATTCAATCTACCCATGTATTTGCGGATGGTAGGTTGAACTCTTCAACAACTTTGTCCCCAAAAGCTTGAACAATGATGTACAAAACTTACTCGTGAACCTTGCATCCTTGTCTGGCACAATGTTCAGCGAAAGATCCCAATACTTCACTATGTGCTTGAAAAACAACTTCACAACTTCCTCGACACTACAAGGCATCTTCATTGAAATGAAGAAAACATTCTTGAAGAATCGATCCACCATGACCAAAATCCTGTTGTATCCCTGTACCATCAAAAACCACATGATGAAGTCCATCGAGACACTCGTCCACAATATCTACAAAATTGGTAAATTTTGCAACAACCATTTTCTCATTATGGTATTTGTCTTATCATGCTGACATATAAGAAAGTGCGAACATACTCCTCCACATACTACTTCTTTAACTCCCAAAAGTATCCTTTCTCTAACAACCCCATCATTGTCTGTTGTCTTGGGTGGCCAACCCAGGGCAGGTCATGACATTCCTTCATGAGTTTTGTCCTAAATTTGGATGACTTAGGGACATAGATTCAGTCCCCAAATTAAAACAGTCCATTGTGTAGCTGAAACTTCTGCATTTTCCCCTCCTTTACCTACTTCATGATGTTCTTCGTTGTGTGATCATGCTCTAACCCTTCCTTGATCTATTCATGCAACTCTTCTGAGACATGAATTTGAATGCCCTCATATTTAGGAAACTCATCTTCCTCCTCTAGTACAATGATATGTGCCTTTTTGTTTAAGGCATACATGACATCGTTCAACTTACATGGTCTATACTCGATGGCCATGTCAAAATCTACGAGGATGTTTTTCCACCTTGCTTGCTTGGGTGACAACTTCAGCTGCGTTGTGAAGTAACTTGTCGCAACATTGTCTATCTTCACGACAAACAACTTACCCAACAAGTAGTGTCTCAAGGTATGCAAATAATATACCATTTATGCCATCTCCTTCTCATGAATGAGGTATCTCCATTCATGATCTTCAATATTTCTCCTCTCAAAGGAAACCATATGTATCTCCTATGTTAAAAATCCTCCAATGGAAAATTCTAATGCACCCATATACACTTCAAATGATTACTCAAATTATGGTAGCTTCAACATGGGAGTGGTGGCAATTCTGCATTTTATCTCCTCAAACATAGATTTTATTCTACCTATCTGGTTCCATGGCTTCTCCTCTTCCAACAAGTCAGTCAGTGGTGCAACAATCTTGGAGTATCCTTGTAGAAACTTACGATAGTAGTTGGCTAGTCTGAGGAAGAATCTCATGTCATGAACTATTCATGACTCTTCCCAATATTCGTTTTCCTTGAAATTCGTAGGTTCCATGCACATGCATCCTTGGCTGATCCAATTCCCCAAGAATGATATCTCTGTCTACCCAAAAAAACACTTGGACTTATTTAAGAACAACTGGTTCCATTGTAGTGCCTCAAAGACCCGTTCCAAATGATTTTTGTGCTTCTCCATAATTTCGTTGTACACTACAATGTCATCCAAATACACCACAAAAATATTTTCCAAGAATGGAAGAAACTCATCATTCATCAATGTGAACAATGTTGCAGGAGCATTGCACAACCAAAAAGGCATCACTGGGAACTTGTAGCTCCCATACCTTGTCACAATGGATGTCTTTGCTTCATCTCCTACAATTTTCACCTGATAGTACCCATGTCAAAAGTAAATATTTGAAAATACCTTTTCCTAGGAAACCTTGTCAAATAAATAGATAGCTAAAGGCAATGGATATCGATTCTTTACAATTTGTTTGTTGAATGCTCTATAGTCCAAACACATCCTCAACTCTAAAGTGTATTTATTCTTCTTAAAGAGAAACAATCTGTCATATGGGTACCTTGATGGATGAATGAAGCCAACATCAATAAAATATGTCAACTGTCTCTTTAACTATTCCAAATCAGGCCTAAACAATTGATAAGGAGCTCTTGCTGGTGGCTACAACCCAGGCTCTATCCCTATACGATGGTCAAAAATGCGTTGCGGTGGGAGCATGATCCAGATTATTTTCGACATGAAATGAGAGTGGATATATAATAAATAAATGTATAGAGATATATCGGATATCCAATAATATAACACAAATATATCAAATATGAAACCATAAACACAAAGATACAATAATACACAATTTCTATTAATGAGCGAAATGTACAAAACTATAGAAATACAGAGTGAAAGACTCTCTAGAATGGTGGAAAATTATATCTGAGAAGAGATGTGATGACTATGCACATTCATAGGAATATGGTTACAATAAGGATCTAAAGGCCTTTTTAACATAAAGAAAATCCAAAATCCTAACCCTAGAAGATGAAAAGCCAACAATTTTGTGGACCCCGTTTTGGGTAGTTTGGTGTTTCAACTTCCCATGGGCGTAACTTTGGCATATGATCTTTGTTTGGGGCGTACGATAGCTCGTTGGAAATTTATCATTGAGGAGATTCATTTTTGGGGCTCAATAAGAGCCTTTGGTCATCATTGAGGTGCTTTATCCTGAAAAAACTTCATTTAGGCCCTCAAAATGGCCCCGAAAGTTTAAGAACAAAAAATATACTAAAAACAATAAGTTGCCAAAAGACTGTTTTGAGCCAGTTGGAATAGGTGGGTGGTAACCGATATCCACCTATATCATTCCTACCATGTTAGGAAGCAATGGTATCCATTGCGTTGAGTGCCAAGGGGAGAGGGAAAATCGTTTACTGAATTTGCTTCTTGATGAGTTGCTTTCTTTGCTGGAGAATTTTCACTGCTTAGCTTGTTGAAGGTTGTCACAAACCTGTCACTGGAAGGGTTGGACCTTTTTAACCATTCTAGACACCTGAGATGTTTGTGTGCAAAAGGAATGTTCACGCTTTGTTGCAATCTTATTGACCTACTTCTATTGGATAAACGGTTCTTGGACCGAGGCTGCAATGGTTGTAGTGTCCTTCCATTCACCTTTTGAACATATTGTGAAGAAGATGAATTTTGTAGTATGAGATACTGCCTTGAGACATTGTTTAGGTGGGACAGTAGTCAGAACTACCTTTGGTATCCTGTAGAGATGACCCACCAGAGTAACAATGACACTACAAGGTTGAGACTCATAAATAACATGGTGCTTCCACATATATGGATGGCCCAAGAGAACATCACAAACATCCAGCAGGGAAACATCACATAATACCTCATCCTTGAAGGGTTGGATGACATATGACAATCGACACTACTGGTTGATGTGAAGATCTCGTCCCTGGTGAAGCCCCCCAATGTTGTATGGATACGGGTGTGGTGTTGTCAACAATCCCAACTGTTT
Organism: Picea engelmannii; assembly: GCA_009831015.1. Classification (NCBI taxonomy): domain Eukaryota; kingdom Viridiplantae; phylum Streptophyta; class Pinopsida; order Pinales; family Pinaceae; genus Picea; species Picea engelmannii. Next base: position 293,903 of record ML778911.1, on the reverse strand, counting down.
GAGGACCTTTGCTGAGATGAGGTTCTCTTGTCTTCCACTATCAACAATAAAATGCAGCAGGATCCCTGCCACCCACATCTGTGAATGAAAAAGGTGCTCCCCCTCTTCAGGATCTACTGGTTCCTTTGGTTGAATTACTATGGTCGTGAAAATAGAAGTGGGGTATGCGTTAATGATCTGTCTTATACCAATATTTTCTGAATCATATTTTGAATCAGGGTTTGGCTCCTTGTCTTTGATCTCGGCCACCAATGGCTATTTTGAGCGACATTCATCGGTATTGTGCCATGGGATTTTGTGGAAATCACACCATTTTCTAGTGTCATTCTTTGTCTTTTTGCTACCCTTCTTTTATTGTGGCTTGGACTAGTTTTCTGAAGGATGGTTTTTAGGGTTGTCTTTATCATACTTTGGTTGTTGCGTATTTTGAGACCCAAACACCTGCTTGTTCTGGTTCTTAAATTTCTACTTGATTTTAACAACATATCGATAAGCAACACCCAGTGATGAGATTTATAGAAAATCCATTTAAGTTTGGATGTATCTGTGTAGATCCCCACAATATTTCAGAACTAGATGTCGTTCAGAGTCTTTGATACCCAAATTGGTGCACAAGGTATGGAAGGTATTGGTGAACTCCAACACTGCTTGGCCGCTCTCTTGTCGCAGTGTGGTCCATCTCATGTACTGGTCGTCATATTTTCCAACAGTGTAATATTGTTCCTTGACTGCATCCACAAAAATATCCCAAGTGGGCTCAAACCCATATATTCTAGAATCTTATGTGGAACTTTGCTTCCAGTAATTTTCCCACCAATGTTTGACATGGGGGAGACCCTTAAGGAGTGCAAAGGTGATATTTTCACTGTCAGAGAAATTATGAACATAGAAATAACCTTCTAGCAGCTTTAACCATTTTTCTAGGGAATCCGCATCTATCTGTCCTTCAAATATAGGACTATAAAAATTAATTTGTACCTTGAAAAGAGAGGTACCTCCAAAGTGGCCTCTTGATGAATATGCTCCTATTGTTATCGGCATGCATTGAAGGATGTGGGAAAAATTCTCCATCATTTCGTCCCTCTATCGCGTGAGAGATTTCTTAAGCAATAGATTAATACAATCGTCTGCTTTGTAATTTTTATTTTTTTCCTCCATGGAGGGTTTATTGGGAGTGAGAGAGTGATTTTCCTTAAGAGAGACAAGCTTGAGACCCAACTTGCTATACTTGGACCTCGTTGGGGACATGCACTGAAAAAACGATCAAGAACATCCTGCTCTGATACCACTGATCTGGATTATTTTCGACATGAAATGAGAGAGGATATATAATAAATTAATGTATAGAGATATCTCAGATATCCAATATTATAAAAAAAATATATCAAAGATGCAACCATTAACACATAGATATAATAATACACAATTTCTATTAATGAGCGAAATGTACAAAACTGTAGAAATACATAGTGAAAGACTCGCTAGAATGGAAGCAGATTATCTCTGAGAAGAGATGTGAGGGATACTCACATTTGCAAGAATATGGTTAAAATGAGTCTCTAAAGGCCTTTTTAACCTAAATAAAATCCAAAACCCTAACCCCAGAAGATGAAAATCCAACAATATTGTGGACCTCGTTTTGGGTAGTTTGGTGTATTAACTTCCCAGGGGCGTAACTTTGGCATACGATCTTCGTTTGGGGTGAACAATAGCTCGTTGGAAAGGTATTGCCGAGGAGATTCATTTTGGGGGCTCAATAATGTCCTTTGGATATTATTGAGGTGATACATCCCAAAAAACTTTATTTAGGCCCTCAAAATGGCTACAGAAGTTTAGGAACCAAAAACTGCTAAAAACAGTCAGTTTCCAGTTGGAATAGGTGGGCAGTCACCGATATCCACCTAGAAAAGAGAAATTTTGACAACTCATCCGACATTCTATTTGAAAAATCACCCAACAAGTCAGTGAGCTTTAGTGGAACGGGCGTCCCCACTCCATCCTCTCAAACCTCTCTAATAATTGGTATGTAAATCTGTGATCGGTTCCATCGTGCTTCTCTCTTCATACTCAATGCAGACACAAGATGCACCTTTCCACCAATATTCCTTGTGGTTGTGCACACAACCCAAGCCTTATGTTCACAAAGTATAACCATCTTTTCCATCTTTTCCATCCAAGAATCACCTTAAAGTCATCCATAGGCATCACCATGATGTTAACTCGACATTACCACTTATCAAGATGAATTTGCATTGAGGAGGAAACAATGGATTTTTCCTTTTACTTATAGTTTAATACTTTCACCGCAACTCCACAAGAGGAGGCTCTAAGCCCTAGCTCTTTTGCTACCTTAGTCTTTAGAAAGTTGTGTGAGGCACCTGAGTCAACTAGAACTTACGTTGTTCTTACGTTTATAACCAGATCCACAAAACACAACTAATGGTCTTGGATGCCCAACTTTCTACCCAAGGAACCCAATGCACTAACCCTTTGTATCATGATGAAAACCAAGCCTTACCACACTTTTTTTGTTAAGTGAAAAAGAGAAAAATAATCACAATACATCATACCTACATTGTGCTTATCTTTTGTAGACTCTATGCGAGTGACCTTTGGTCCACCACTTGGTTCCAAATTACTTCATTGCAAGTACTTGTATATCCTAGTTCGCTTCCCAAACCGAGACACTTCTACCTCAGGTCATGGTGGGACACTTTAATTGACCTTCCTTGAGTCATCCATGGCCTGCTTCCATCATACGATTTCATTTGTTTCCATCCAAGAAGTCACACCACGCTGGGTCACATCACTTATTGACTATGTGAAGTATGTCATACTATGTGTTCTATTTTCGTGAAACCATTTGCTGTGAAACTGTTGTAATACCATCTTTCACGCCCCCATGAGTAATTCCCAAGTCCAACCTTGGCATCTCGTGGACGTGTGGCACCATGGTGGTTCTCCCTTAACAGCTTGGGTCAACCAAGGATACTTCACCTGGACTATGCCTCTTCACCTAGAACATAGCCATACTATGTTCTAGGCTACGAATGAGTCACATCCTTACTCTATGCAACTCAATTGTATACTTAGACATTCATTAACTTAGTTTAACACTTAGTCAATTTAGAATACAACATAAGACATGCGAAACATAAGAGATAGATATATAGTGCGGGTAGCACCAATGATGCCTAATACTCGACTTCGTTTATTTATAGTGTGAAACAAAGAGAAATATTTACAAAGAAGGAGCTACTATCCCAGTTACAAATATGGGAAGAGTCTCACAACTCTACCTTACACATCATTATAACTATCCATAATTACGATTTCGTCACACTAGTACTCCCCTTTTTTGTTCCTCCTTGATTCAACCTGAGGTGTGCCCCACTGGTGCACCTAGCCTCAGAGATCCATCTCTTGTGTTCACTTTGATTTTCCTTGTCTTCGTTTGGTCATGAACCCTTGCCTTTATATGGAATCCAAGAGTCACTTTTGTAAAATGTCGCATCTCTTCAGTGCGTCGTGCCCTTTCGTGAATAATCACACTCAACTGACCGTCGTGCCCCTTTGTGGGCCTATGGTTCCCATATAATCAAATGCACCCATCAACTCTTCATCTATTAGACCGACGTGACCCATCCTTGGGAATACATCCCTAGTCTCTGTTATGAGGAAAATCACTCTATGGCTAGGGGTAAACCACAACAGACAAAAATGACTGCAGAAATCAACTCTAATCTCAGGTATGCTATATAAACAAATATGCTAACAAGATAAGATAAAGAGCCTACCTCGCCCAGACATTTGATGAAGTCCACCGTTGAGCACTTGACTCAAAGCAATACACCTGCAACTTGTCCTCAACAACCAAGAAACACAAGAATATCGTGATAATATATAATTTTAGCACACTCAATTAGCATAATCCATCAACATTCATAACAAATACACCCATGGAATAAAAATTCAAATATTTTCAAGATATTGATTGGACGAGAAAATAGTATTTCTATTAAAATATAATCAACAGAAGTGAATGATTTACAAACTTCCATGTTGGCACGATTCATTATCGAGAAATTAAGTCCCTTCCAGCTGGGCCTCCACCACTTCAATCCTCCACCAAAGGAAATCTCATATAAGAGAGACAATGAGGTTCTCAATCATGTAGGGAAGAGCTTGGGGGTTGAACATTGTGTTAAGACTTAAAAGGATAAAGGGATGCAAACTCAATATGAAGTGAATAATTTCTCCAGAGTAACTTTGCTCCCAAAGTTGAATTCTTCTCCTCTTTTCCATTGCTTAGATTTGGCCCATTTATAGCATTCAAGTGGAACTAAAGGGTGTAAATGTGTTGAACCTGCACAAAATATATCTAGGTAGAAAATACTACACACATTTGCAGAGAGAAATTGAGAAAGAAGAAGCAAGAGAGAAAGAATGGATGAATTCTCATTAACTTTATTCCACACTCAAAGAGTGAAGAATTTACAATATATATAGGATAACTGAGTAACTAATGAGCCATAGTGGTGGTCTAGATTGATCTAGACACACACCAACAATTACAAGAGTAAATTGCCACCTAGTGTAGTCTCTCAGGCAGTTATGGGAGTGAACTGCCACCTAGCTGAGTTAACTAGTCAACTAGTCTTCAGTTAACTGACTGAACAAATAGTAGTGAGTTGGTGATGATCCCAATGTTGCATGGTGACAAAACCAATGCAACATCTAAACTCAACTCAATTAGTCAAACTGAAGTGTCAACTGAAAGAGAATATTCTCCAGGTGGAATATTCTCCCCTAAACTATAGGAGACTAGATAATGACTAATTATGACTAATAAACAAGGAATAAACTTAGTAAAAATAAATCCTAGGTGTGTGTGAAGTAACTCCAACACCCCCCCTGAACATCACTATGGTGAAAATAAAGAATGGGTCCCGGCTACAAGGCCATGTTAGGTACCCAAATACAAAAGATACACTGAAATAAATGAGGAAAGAGGGAAAACCTCATGGGAACAACCCCCCCCCTCAAATTACAATGCATAAAATAAAAAATGATAAGGAACAAAAAACAATTGCTAAGCAACCCTGTCCTTCACTCCAAGAAGACCTCGCAACTGTGCAAGTTTGTGCTCCTTGAAGATTTTGTTGATGTAGATGTCTGCACGGATCTGATGAAGTATATGCACCATTGAGATGTCCACACATATACACTTTATCTTCTTGTAATGAAAAATATCCAAATAAATTTTGGATGAAATTTTGAAAACTGTGTGGCCATTTCCAGAAAAATGCTGAAATTTTGTTGATTTTGAAACGATCATAACTTCAGTTCCTGGACTCCGTTTTGGACGATTTATTTTTTGAAATTGGATATTTTCCCGAGATGAATTCAAATATCCAATTTGTTTCTGCAAATTGTGCTCAGAAAATATCAGAATGGATTTTGATTTGCGTCGCTCTCTTTTTGTCTCCTGAGATTCATGCATTGTGCATTCAACAGTGTCTGCATGTGACTTCTGAGATGTATGCCATATATGTTCCATGTGAATTTCAGAAAATAAATCTGAAATGGAGTAGACATGATATTCAATTATTGTAATACTAATTCCTGCAAATGTTTTTGTAGAAGACTCTTCGTAATAAGAGGTTTGATATTCTGATGGCTTCTCTTTTGGCTCTATCTGTTCGACCTCCTGCATGAAATATTCACAATATTCTTTATTCCCAAATATAACCTCCAATATGGTCCATAATTCATTTGGAGTTAATCCTTGTGATTCTTCATATTCTTGATGGAAAAGTTCGGGAGAAACAGACATGCCGATACTTCCTATGGCCATATCTTGTCTATTGAGAAAGTCATTTTTCTCATCGACAGAATCAGGATCTACTTCCATTGCCATAGTAATTTGGTGTAAGCCTTTGCATCTAATATGAACCCTAATTTTTGGCTTCCATTCCAAATAGTTATGAGGCGTGAGAAGTATTTCCGGCAAATAATCCATCTTTTTGTTGTCTTCAATCTTTTGTACCTGCAAAAAATGATTTGGTGTAGATTTTGCTTAGAAGTCTGTTGGATCTGATACCATGTAAATGTGTTGAACCTACACATAATATATCTAGCTAGAAAATACTACACACATTTGCAGATAGAAATTGAGAAAGAAGAAGCAAGAGAGAAAGAATGGAAGAATTCTCATTAACCGTATTCTACACTCAAAGAGTGAATAATTTACAATATATATAGAATAAATGAGTAACTAATGATCCATAGTGGTGGTCTAGATTGATTTGGACACACAATAACAATTACAAGAGTAAACTTCCACCTATTCTAGTCTCTCAGGCATTTACGGGAGTGACCTGCCACCTAGCTGAGTTAACTAGTCAACTAGTCTTCAGTTAACTGACTGAACAAAGAGTAGTGAGTTGGTGATGATCCCAATGTTGTATGGTGACAAAAACAATGAAACATCTAAACTCAACTCAACTAGTCAAACTGAAGTGTCAATTGAAAGAGAATATTCTCCAGGTGGAATATTCTCCCCTAAAATATAAGAGACTGGATAATGACTAATCAACAAGGAATAACCTTAGTTAAAATAAATCCTAGGTGGGTGTGAAGTAAATCCAACAAAGGGCCGAGTCGAAACACTTCCAGTATATAGAAGGTCAAGGATAATGGATCTCTTGACGTGAGATGGAAACATGACACCATCTTTTAATTTTGGGCACAAAACCCGATTACGCGGGTTGTATTGGTGCAACCTATGTATACGCATGGCGTATAATAGGTAGGGCACATATATGTGGAAAAATAGTTTTTTTAGCTCTGGGATTTACAAAAAGGGACTTCAAGTCTACATAGGAAAATGGAACTAGGCCTTCTGAGCAAATTTTCATAGGGTGAGGCAAATCTTGCTATAACAGATGCCCCCTAATGTATGAGGTTAGAGGAGTATCTACGATGGCCAAAATACATTATAATACCCAAAAGTGGAGTAATGGAGACCCAACTAGAAGAACTAGTTTCTCATGAGAATATTACAATCTGTATTGACTTTGAGCACATGGCTACCAATTTGAATTACATTGCAGATCCATGTGAATATATACCAAACAACTATTCATGGCCATGAGTAGGAAATACAAAGATGGATACATGCCAAAGGATTTTATAGTCACGAACAAGGCCCAGTAAAACTAGTCTCAAAATCAATCTGAAGATATCTGTATACAATGGAGTACAATCTGATCTCCCATGATCATTGAAGTCACATAGGTATTGGTCCAATGAAAGATAACAACAACTTAGGAAAGTTGCGACTATGACTTGATGTATTCAAGTCTTCTACACAATCCACCAAAGGTGCAATTCTACATCATGTGAATAAAGGAGTTGAGGTCGAACAAAATGAGACTTTGTTTGATTACCGGTCATTAAGATATACCGTTAACAAATGCGAGACAACCTTCCGATAATGAAAGTAAGTATCAAGGCATCGAGTACATTCTTACAAGTGTGAATATAGGTTTCGGGGTCGAACACTTGAAGAATCCATCGATCAGGAGACATTGATGTATTCCCAACTGTCGATGGTGAGAGAACCTGCCACTAATGACTGCAAGCCCCTAGGTACTCATAGGAATCTATGTCTTGTCTCTAGAATAGATGAGATGAATTCAATGGAAGGAGACCCACTGAAAGGAGAGAATTGAGGCATCTCTCATCATTCAACATGAGGTACAAAGCAGGATCTTGATGACATGGAGGAAATCAGACGAAGAACATGTTCATGAACCAACGACCCTGTGCATATTTTACATGTGCCAGATGCAAGAAGTACACAAAAAAGACCCTCTGAATAGAAACCAATAAGGAAAACTGATGACAAAGGTGAGGAAACCACCAATAAGGATAATGAAATCCAAGAAACTACACGAATCCCAATGTGTGAATAGATTTCTTGCCGTCAAACAAAAGGGAAACCACCCAGTCAATGACCAATGATGAAATGTCGACTGCTAGGTTCAAGGTTACCTACCAATGATGAAAGTAAGACCAGGGTGCATAATAGTACTACAACTTCATGTAACTCTGAGACACACTGAGGGTATGACCAACATGCAAAGTTAAGATTTCTGAGGAATGGGAGACATAGGTTGATAAACATCCTTTGAACAAGAGAATGAGACATATGGGAGACTTTGGTAGCATAGAATCAATGATGAAACTTTGATATGCAGAAGGCATCAATCAAACTCTCCATAGGGACTAGAAGATTAACCATTCGAGGGAGTAAACTCTCTGTAACGAGATCAACTTCCTAAGGTCATGCTAAACCCAAAATATTTATGACAAGTGGACAAAAAGATATGTGCTCTGTTCAAAGGCGAAACGACTTCTGCCAATATAAGATAATATTCTTTTCCCACCCATATTTTTTTTGTTTTTTCATAGTTAAATGAATGCTATGATACAGAGGAGGAAACAAGTGTTGCAAGTAAGGAATCTAGTTCCAATAGTTGAACATACCTATGCTCAATGCAAGGAGGTGCATGCGGGATATGGACACTCGGGGGAATGTTTCCTCTTAGGTATAGGGTGTCAAGCTGCAAAGGATATAAACAAGGCTCTGCTTTGATGATGATGCAAACTCCTGAGGTGAAAGACTTATAACGCAAAAGTGAGAACTGAAAATAGGCTCAATACTGCAAGCAAGAGAATGAGATGCAATTACAACTTAATGCCAAAAAATGTCCTTTTTCGTAGTCTTAGTCTACTTGGTTTGAAAAAGGGATAAAATTGCACCAAATAGACATCCTTTCAAATCCAATTTATGAGTGTGAAAGAGACAAGTTCACTCGACAATCTTTTCATTTTTTGAGATAGTCAGAAAAAATCTTAAATCAGACTCGTTGGGAGTCCTCTAGGTATAGGTCAGCATGTTTATGAGTAAGAAATGAGGTTCAAACATAAAGTCATGTATTAGCTATAAGGGACTCCCGGTCCTATGGACAAAAATATCGGCATGGGAATTGAATGAAGAAGAGGATCTAACTAGGGTACCCATGTTTGGTAAGTCTCTACCATTCGATAACAACACTTCTAGTTGCAGATAGAAGGTTCTGTGTTGCTATGAAATAGATTTGTACCTAAGGAATATGAGCGACATTCATAGGATGATGCAAGTGTGCATGATGGATTGGATACCTATCCTATATGTTGGGTAATGAAAATAGCTGTCTAAAGTTACGAACGGGCGACATGGCCTTGAAAACTGCAAGAATCCCTGGATAAAAATACAAAAACCAACTCCATCCACTGTCATATTTGTCCATTAGGCCAAAATATTGTACGAAATTATGCAAAGTGGTTAAAAATTTGCTATAAATAGTAAAAAACACCAATTTTACTATACCATTTTTATTTTTAACCCAAATAGTGCATTTTGGACCAAATTGCCTCCGAATTTCAACTGGTGATTGTGGGAGATACGAGCGACGAAATCGATGATCACCTGGACCAGGTAATTCATATTGCTCTCCTCTTTCTTTTCAGTGGATTAAAAATTGTAATTAGGCCTCATTTTTAAAGTTATTTAGGGCATAACTTCAAAACTAAGGTGTATGCGGGCTATAGTTCATTGGGTCGTGTATATGCATAATTATATGCGATTGTTTGAAAGAAAACCAATATATAAGCAGCCTTATAAGCATACACTATAGCTCGCGTACATGTCCATGGATAAAGTTTTTTACATGTTGCTAACTCAAAAAGGGGTTTGAATCTTGCAGGATGGTGCTAGAGTGGAGAGAAAGAGAGCATGAAGCAGTGGATCCTGCAACAGAGAGAGATCCAGGGGCCTAAATGGCCTTAAAAAGATGTGGTCTATACAAGTTTTTGTCTCTCAAAGGTATGAGGGCTCAAGTGAGATTGATTCAACTGCTTGTGAACTACTGGGATCCAGATAGTGAGACCTTCAACCTTGATGGACAACCATTAAGGATTGAAGTTGAGGACATCTACTTCTTGAAAATATTGTCACATCGGGGTGAGGTGGTCAACCTCAAATCTCAAGGAGCTGAGAGTGGCATGAATATTGAGGATTACATAGCCACTCATTGCATTGCAGGGACCGAGAAGGTAGAGAGATAACTCCCAATCAGAGTGATCAACAATCCGAGTCTCAATATTGTTGTCCTAGTTTTGACATGGATAACAGGGTCGGCCTCTTTGCACCAGACATCGAGGCCACTTATGTTATATTCAGTGGAGTGCTTGCAACCCACAGTGTACTACTGGTGCACCTCACTACTGGACAATATGAAGAGCTAGCTGATAGACTGCAAACTGGGTAGAAAGAGGAGCTTTGGTTTCTCGTCTATCCTTTGTAGTTTTTTCTTCAAGTGGGTTCCAGGTCTGGGCCCTAGAGTTGATATTATTACACGTGGACCTCACGATCCAACCATGACACAGTGGAACAAGGTGATGAGGCGACAGGGGGGTGGTAGGGTGCCAACATGCTACAACAATGAATTTTTCTTCTAGTGGAGTCGGTAGGTGATGGCTCTAGATGACTATCCCTATGCAACGATCGACTTCAGAGGAGATCCAGACATGCCGTTACCACCAGGTTCTGCCTACAGAGACATAGGTAAGTCAAAGTTTTTGAATATTTCTTTTTTTTGTATTTTTGTATAGGAAAACAAAAATATTTTTGGATGATGTAAAGTAATAATTTAACATGTATGTGACACAAACGTAGGTCCATGACGACCGGATGGAATTACATGACATTGGCGGAGGCACCAGGGAAATGAGGTAGTGGGAGGGGACGTAGAGAGAGTGCTTCAAAACATGCAGTGCAACTTGTTTCATTCGACGCAGAGGATTCCCATGGTTCAGGTGGAGGATCTGCTGGAGGCTATGCAACGATAGGTGGTAGGTGTGCCCCATGCTTGGGTATGACTCTTTCGGTGTCTCGCAAATTCCATAGTCTGCTATCATGACACTCATCCGATGCCACATGCATATATGTCATCACTATTGTATGATCGACTGTATATGTATATTGAGGGTGTCAACCCCAATTTTGTACTATAACATCATATTTTTTGAAATATATATAAAAACATGGATCTTCGGCTTTACTTATGTTACAATGTCTACATTGATGAAAATGTTTTCTTTGCTTTAGTTATGTGACAAATTCCAATCTAAAACAAAATTAGCATATGCATCAGATACATAATTAGAAATTCTAGGTATGTGATGATAAGTAATAAAATCAAACTATCATTCCAAAATTCGTACCCGTAGGAATCGTCGGAGTAGAGTAGGGTCACGCACAAGGTAACTGTCGTTCAATTGACATACTACTAAATGGGAGTCCAGGCAAACTTATAACGAGCGAATACCATGTGAAATGGAATCACATAAAAGTTTTATAACGACGATATATTTAGCCACATTATTTGTGTATGGCCCTAGGAAAACGCCACTTGAAGACACCAGTAGACCCTTTGGTGAGTAAAAAACCCAAGCGACGGAATCCAAGTTCTGTGTATGATGATTGTCCCTGTATGCGAATCCTAAGTAGACCGAAAACTCCGTTGACATCTTCCAACCAAGGGAAAACTTGATAAGCAAGCTGAAGATAAAACTAAAGGGAAACAATATATACCCTAAAATACATTAGTATACAAAGAGTTACGCCTAAGCTTGGGGCTCAAGCATAATATATTTTCAAATAGAGCCTATTCTTGGGCTCAGCCAACATGTTTCCTTCATAATATTCTAATTCATAGGCTGCGTTTTATAAGACACGTCGCATGATATAGGGACCATGCCACATGGGTTTGAACTTGCCTGCCTCTAGTGGTTCTTTGGCTTGATCATATAGAAGGACCAATTCACCCTCAACATACTTGTTGAGTCCATTTTTGTGCTTCCATAAACCATACTTTTGCCTCTTTATTTGTCCATTTTTCCTTCATTTTATTCACATTTCCCATAAAACAACCTATCCAAGGTATATTTGTCATCCTTTAACTTCAAAATTGAATTTTCTAAATTTTAGCATTAAAATTGGAAATTTAGCAGAAATTACAGGATTTGACCAAATCCCGTAAAATCTCCGTCGTTTGTATACTTGCAGGACACCTGGGCGAAATCCAACACTTGGGTCATGTTCCCAGATGTACAAGGATGGTGAATAAGCTATCATATTCGAAATCTGAGATCGCTAGATGCCCGGTCAATGCTGGTCAAACAGGGCCACTTCAGCAGAAATTGCCCTGTTTCAGCATTAAATCTTGGACAGTTTTTGATTTCGTGGGATTTTGACCATGTTTTGAGGATCTAGAGGAGGAATTCGACCCTCCTAGGATATTGTGGATCTACTTATGATATTTAGGAGACATTTTAGCACTTTTGGTTTTAAGACTCTTGTATAAATACTCTTAAGCTTAAACTAGTAAGGGAACCTTTTTGGATGAATGAAGAAACTTGAGAATTTGCACCTTTGAAGATCAGCTCTGTGTTTTGTTCATGGGAATTCTTATGATGATTTGAATGCTACTAGAGTCTTTTCGTAGCTGAGTTAACCAAAGTGTACCAAGAAAGCAGTGGAGGGCCCCCATTGCCAACTAGTACACTCTTTCCTTTTTGTTATTTTTCAAGTATATGTTTTAGATCTTGTTTGTTGTAGAAGAATTTTATATTACTGTAGGTAAATGAATTTCTTAGTTCAGTTACACGCTTAATGTTTTCAAGACTTACTCATCATTGTGAATGGATTCTTGAATGAGAACTCAATGAGCAGTTAGACTTCAAGCATTAAGATAGTTTTGAATGCTTTTGAGTGATTTATGATTTCAGTACTTTGATTTGATTTGATGTTAATGAATGAATGAAAGAAGAACAATGAAGGCATCTCTTGAATAAGAGTTTTGTTCTTCCCACATTTGATAGGTCTTAAACTTTCTCTTGAATGCTTACTGTTTTCACTCTTCAGA
>ML778911.1:196963-273163 GCA_009831015.1 Picea engelmannii | reverse complement strand
TAGGTCTTAAACTTTCTCTTGAATGCTTACTGTTTTCACTCTTCAGAAAAACAAGTGCTGATCACTGTTATGAGGACTATGAAGATGACTTCTGAATAGAAGCTTAGTTTCTCTTTCACATTCAGCCTTAAAATAGGAAAACAGGTGCTGATCACTGTTATGAGGACTATGAAGATGACTTCTGAATAGAAGCTTAGTTTATCTTTCACATTCAGCCTTAGAATAGGTTTTATGCTTACTGTTTTTACCATTTGAAAAACAAGTGTTGATCACTGTCATGAGAGCTATGAAGATGACTTCTGAATAGGAGCTTAGCATCTCTTTCACATTCAGCCTAAGAATAAGTTTTTGGTTTATCTCCATAAAAGATAAAAACTATCTCTAAAATCCATATACTTTGGACATGCCTCTAAGTCTTACAAACACCGGATTGATAATAAATGCACTCTAATTTACTTGGGTAGATTTGGAGCTCAACAATACTGCCGAGGACATAAACAATTATCGTATTGGACCTTAACATGTCTTTTATTCACTTTGATAGCCGTAGAGGCATCTCAATGCTGCTCATATAAACTCTCTAGGTGTACGAGGCGTTGTTCGAGATCAAAAGTGTTAGGTAGGAGCATAACTGCCAATCTGAGAGAAGGGATTTCACATTCAATAGGTAAGATCGACTCCATACCGTGTACTAACTGGAAAGGAGAAAAATCGGTGGAAGTCTTGACCGAGGTTAAGTATGCCCAAAGTGCTGGATAAAGCATGATATGTCAATCATATTTTCTCAGCCTGACAATTTTCTACAAAATGGTCTTGAGAGACTTGTTCATGGCCTCTACTTGTCCATTTTCTTGGGGGCAGTAAGGGGATGAATGACCATGCTTAAACCCCAGTTTAGATGCTAGTTCTTCCATCATTTCATTCTGAAAGTGACTGCTATGATGAGTGACAATCTCACTCAGGATTCTAAACCTAGATATACTTTTATTGAATACAAAGAAGGTGAAATTATTACCATCGGATTTATCTGTAGGCATGGCCTCATACCACTTAGTAAATTAGTCAACAAACATGATAATGTGATGATGCCCCCCAGCCGAAGTTGGGTTGCAATCCACAAAGTCTACCCCCCACTTGGTGAAGGGACCAAATGTAACGACTGGATGGAGAGAGGCTGGATACAAGTGAATTTTCCGAGTGAACACTTGGCAGGGGTGACACTTCTTAACCACTTCGACGCAATCTTTAAAGAAAGATGGCAAAAAATAACCGGCTCGCAAAATTTTCTGGGCTGTCACAAGCCCGGATAGATGACCACCACAAGCCCCACTGTGGAATTTGTTTAGAACAGACTTATCTTCTTCTTGAGTTAAACAACAATGCAAGATATTGTCTACTTCTTGATGATACAGAGCATCGTTGATGATAAGATAGTTCTTAGCTTGGTATCATATACTTCGTCGGTCATCTTGCAAGAGATGATGAAGGAACTTCAAAGTTTGAAGATAGAGAAAAATATATCAATAACAGGGGTTTGACGAAGAGACAAGGAAAATGTGTTCATTCAAAAATGAATCAACATGAATAACGTCCTCTTCTAATAGAGGGAATTCAGATATTAACTTTGCAAAAACTAGTGATTTTTTGGACTTTGCAGAAGCGAAATCGAGATCGAACTCTTGTAGAATGAAAATCCATTTATTATACTCCCCCCCTATAATATGCCTCATAAGGACATATTGAAATGGATTGACATCGAAAACCATAGTATTTTTGCGAAGAAATATATAGTGTCGTAATCATTGGACTGCGTGAACGACAATCGAAGCTAGATTTTCAACATGATAATACTGGAGTTTAGGGCTGACCAAGTTTCAAATAAGATAGTAAATGATGTGTTCATGGAGCTCATCATCCTCCTGAACCAACACCATACCAATCATCTCTTCGTACATGGCGACATAAAGCAAGTAATCTCTACCGTAGTCCAGAGACTTCAACAGAGGCGTCGATACCAAGGATTTCTTCAAAGCATCGAATGATTCCTGGGCTCGCTCATCCCAGATGAAAGGAGTGTCCTTCTTCAAGAGACACATGAAACCCTTAGTAATATTGGCATAGTTTACTATAAACCATCGTAAAAAGTTATCTTTCCCCTGTAAACCTTGAAGTTGACGAATAGTGCACGGGGGAGGCAATCAAAGTATTGCCTCAACCTTTAAAGGATCTACCATGATCCCATTCTCAAAGACTAAAAATCATAACATTTGACCTGACCTAACACAAAAGATGCATTTATGAGGGTTAAAATGGATGCGATAATGGCGACATCTTTCAAAGACTAGCGAAAGGTTCTTAGGGTGATCCATTCTCTTATGGAAGTGAGCAACAATATCGTCGAGATAGGCTTTGACTATATGCTTTAGATCGTGAAAAGTGAAGGTCATAGCGCGTTGGAAGGTTGCTCCGATGTTCTTAAGGTCGAAAGACATCTTTCGGTATGTGAAATTACCCCAAAGGAAAATAAATGCCATCTTATGTTGGTCCTTGGGTTTAATTTGAATTTGGTTATACCCTAAAAATCCGTCCATAACAGAAAAAACTTTGCTTCCCGCACATTCGTCGAGAATATGATTGATGAAGGGTGTCAAGAAGTTGTCTTTGGGACATGCCTTGTTCAGGTCATGAAAATGCGTGCATACATGGATGGTTCCTTGTTTTTTATTCATAGGAACAAGATTGGATACCCATTCAGTCAAGGGAACTGGGTAGATAAATCCATCATTAAGCAGTTTTTCTACCTCTGCATTAATAGCAGGGGACTTCCTAGGATTGACAACTCTAAGTCATTTTCAAACACATTTGGTATCTGGGTAAGTTTTAATCTCATGTTCGATGATTCGAGGGTTGATTCCTGGCATCTCTTCATATGACCAAGAGAATACATCGTGGAATTCCTTGAAGAGCTCGGTGTAGATCAAAATTTCTTTTGGCGAACAATCTGCACCGATGTATACATTTTCAACCTTGCCAGGGGTACGCGAGATATCAATTGTGATGGTAGGATATATTCTCTCCATGTTTCCTTCGGCATAAATTCCATGTGTATTAAGTGGAACTATGATGTGACCGACTATCTCGCTCAAAGTAGATCTAAAATCATCTTGTTCGATTCTAGCAAGATTTGGGAGAAAATAAGAGCGATGATGCATATCATCCCATGGAATGTCAGAACCATTCATGGCCTCTATAATATATTCATCTGAAGGTAAATTCTCATCAAGGAAGTCACATGAAAAAGATGATGAAGTGGCCCACACAGGCTTTAGAACATGATCCTCCTCGTCCGTCTATGAGGTAACAGGATCCATATCGGTGGAAGAGTCAAGAATAACTTGATATGAAATCTTTGTTGTTGATAGTGGCATGGCCATTCCAGAATGTGACTAACCTTCACAAGATGCAGTCGAGGAAGGAAGGGTCCAAGGATCATTAAAATAGGAAGCGAGGAAAGGAAAGAACCTCTCTGACAAAGCATACCTACTGGACATAGCGTATATATGATGAACCAGTGCCATGAAATTGAAGGTACCCATAAGGGATGAATACATTCCGAAACCGATATTCTCAGTTACCAACTGAGAATTGTTGATCATAGGGATCGATAGTCCAACAGATGCATTGGGGCTAGCGTACGCAAAGGAAAACTGGTCAATCGTCATGATCTTCCCATCATGAGGAAAACAAAGAGTGCGGAAGACGAATGATACGATTGCAATCATAGCATAAGTCCAATTGAATCCTAGTAACAAGTTATAATCGAGGGTCAAATCAACCACCTTGAAATCCACCTCTACCGTCTTCCCACCTAAATGGAACGAAAAGGTAGGAAGAATATTGTGAGGGCAGAAGGAATGACCGTCAAAATCATTCAACATGGTTGGAGACTGAGAAAGGATCGGAGAGCCAAGGGATTTCGAACAGACCAGGGACATCACACATGTTGCAGTTCCTTCATCAACAATAGTACGCTTGATGGTATACTTCGAGTAACCCACATGGATTTGGAATTCCACATGGTAAAGCAAGCTTGGCTTCACATCTGTGACATCAAACTTGATAAATTTTGAGCCACAATGATTTATAGCTCCTAACGAATATATCAAGGCATTCCTATGTGAAGGACACATCTGGAGTACCTCTAGAGCCAACATTGCACAAGGGGTTTGACCCAGATCCTCAATAATAGAGTAATTCTGGGTGGCTGTAGCATTAGGATTTTGGGTAGATCTCTTGAGTAATCCTTTCAGAATACGAGGCAAAGGCTATGGTTTTTTGATCTATAAGGGTGTGTCTGGAGGAGGGGGAGAGTCTAGACCAGGTATAGTCTGTGGAGAACTGTAATCACAAGACCAAGTGGATACATCAACCTCATATTTAACTATATTGATGCATAAGTGGTCACTATATTACATTGGTGGGTTTTGACTCCCACTCATCGCATTTCTGGCATTCAAGGAGTTCGAGGCCATGTGCTGATTATGTGGAAAAGGATTAGTCAGCACAACAGGCAGTAGAGATAAAAGCCTCGCAACTTCCAAAAATTTGGGGCATAAATGGATAAGGTGGTCGTTTATACAAAGCTTGTAGGGAAAATTCACCTTCCGCCTTTCTTTCTTTCCCTCACCAACATTATTATTCAACTTCTCATTATTACCACTGTCCTTGGGTTTATTATTATTCTTCCCACCCCTACGATTATTATTACTTCCTTTCTTTTTATTCCCTCCTGATTACTGGTTACCATTCAGGCTGGTTGACGATTTCACATAATGTACATCCGTTGACTGAGTGGGATTGGAGGGCATAGACGGATTTTTCCCTCCTACAGACTGGTTTAGAGACAATTCTTTCAAATGGATTCTCATCGATTCTACATATTTCACATTGGCGGAGCCTACAATGCCATTGAAATGAGGCTCGAGATTTTGTCTAGGGTCATAGTTTGACCTCGGTGCGTCTGGAAGAATCTTGTATAACATCCCATACTGAGCATATATAAGATCTAACTACTGGGCTTAAAAAATTGCTTCTTCCTCAGATGTAACCACAGATGTAGAAACATACTTTGAAATATAAGGCAGGAGAGACTTGAGGAACCAGTCTAGTAGGAATTCCAAAGGTATGCATTTCTTGATCAACGTCTTCCATCTACACCACTCCTAGATGTGATTCAAGATATGAGTGGCTTTGTCCTGGCATAAGGTAGACAAAAGTTCTAAGATAACATCGTAATGAACCGACAATTGGAAGTGGTTGAGGAAGACTAAGACCATATGAATAAAGGTTCTGTATGACCCCCTTGGTAGCTCGATATACCATTTTGTGATGACCCCCATGAGGGTGTGTTGAAAAAATATTAACCGAATAAAATCATCGTTAAGGGAATTCTAAAATAGCCAAAGGTGAAAAGTAGTGACGTGATCACCAGGATCCTTGCCATTCTTTCTTTTGAATTTTTGAATATTTGAAGGAATCTCGGTGGGGACGGGGGGCCATGTCGGATCATGAAACACATGATCATTCATTAACTTCGACAAGTATGGCAGATTGAGCATGGACAGAAAAGGGAGATGGGGTTGTGGCATCTAGCCCCAAGCGCCCTGAAAATATTGTTGTTGGAGAATCACTACCCATCCAAGGTTTTGGTAAGCACCATGGCCCTATCCATGATTGTAAGACCCTCCTCCGAACTGATTCATGAGGGGTTGGTTGGGAACCATTCTAGTAGGAATGTTTTGATGAGGGTTGTAAAAATTTCCTCCAACTAGATTGGCTCCAGGTTGGTGGTTGCCCAAGGTATGAAACTAACCTCCTTCGGGTGTGAATCCGGAGGATAAAGGTGGATTCGTGATGACAAACATGTTGGTCAGAATTGGTACAGGGGAGGTGGGTGTAAAGGACAGACCATAAGCATTAAATTGTCCGCCAGGTTGGTTACTCCATGCATAAGCATTAGGAATAGGATTAGACCCAAGGTTAAAAGGAGGAAAGCCTCCAACTGTAGGAGTCATTTGTGGGACATGGGTACCACCAAATGAGAAAGGAGTATGTGGAGGAGTTGTGCCCTCGAGTCCAATACTAGTATTCAGACTACAGGATGGGATGGAAGTTGAAAATTGCAATGTGAAATTTGGCATACCATAAGAAAAAGGACTAGAGGCCATAGGGATGGACTGAACAATGTAACTCGGTGATTGACCTAGAGACCCAAAAGGGTTCGTGGCTATAGGTTGAGTATTCACAATAGGATGGACCGAGGTGATGGTAGTCACCTCCGACACTACAACCATTGTGGTTGAAGGTGTTGAAGGGGTACCATTAACTATAATGGGTATGGGAGTTGAATAAATCCCAGTATCTTTCTGAATCGATTCAATACTCATCCTTGTATGATCACAAGTCTAGTAAGTGGAGGTGTGTGTACCACGTTTGATAACTTTACGCCTTTTAGAAGGAAAAGAATCAAAATGCGGTGGTAACTGTAACAAGTGGCGAGACCTTTGGGGAAGTTGGTCTGGCTCCATGATGACTCAAGACTCGATATATAAAAAATAAATCCTAAGGCCAACTAGTAATCAAAGAGCACACCAAATTAAAATAAAAAGGCCAATATGCACACAAACAAGATAAAGTGGCTGAAAGGGGCCTCCCTCCCTAAAGTAGGTACGCCTCACCTAAGAGGGGCCTGAGACTCCCTGCTAAATATCAAAGGTTTTAGAATCAGTTATAAGGGCCCTCATGGGCTTAACAACTAGTCGGTTAGATCCCCTCGAAGAGGTAATCCTCCATAAAGGTTGTGTGTTGTCTTACCCTTATCTGACCCAGGGTACTTGCAAAATAACCCTTGCAAGTAACCTATGTGGTACTTATGTCAAGCAACTAAGCAACTAAGATATAATCGATGCGCAAGTGAACAATCATAAGTCAAGTCCACCATATGGGTAGGGTAACAAAGCCCGAAACCTCGAAAGAACCACCTCTCACAAAGGTAAAGGTACTATAAAGATCCCCATATACGAATAGATACCCATAATTATATCTGACGCTAAGAAGGTATTAGGGGGATATCCCCTCAACCAACCTCACATGGCCTCATGTTTAACTCCAGTGTAAGTTGATCCTCTTGACGTCACCAATTATACAATGTATTTCAACGCTCCCTTAGTCAGACACATATGTTGATTTAATAGCCTCAGAGAAGTTTACTCACAAAATCCTATTCCAAGACTCTAAATCCTAAGCTAGTTTGTGCACCCTAGAAGATAAAATAGTTTCTAATCAATTTTAAATTATCAGTGTTGCTTTTAGTGGCCTTGGTTACTCAAAAAAGGCGTGGTCATGAAACTATTGATGTTATGAATCAACAAGTAAAATAAATGAATATGTATACAATGCAAAGTCCTAACTTCAATTCCCAATAAATGACATGCTTTTCAAAATGCAATTTTAAATTTAGTTATGCAATTCTAAATAAGATGCAATCTTTCTTTACATGTACTAATATCAATGATAAGAACCTAAAAGATCAAATTCCAACAATGCAAAATGCCTTATATTTTTGTATTTTAAATGTATAAGAATGAAAATACAAGGATTGAACAACAACTTGATATAAAAACTATACTGTATGTAAACAGAGACAAACCAAGTAGGATATCAAGAAGCAAACACCCAACCCATGATGCAAGGAAAATCAAATGAAAAGAATGATGAGAAAGGAACCACCGATAAATTCAACCAAAGAAAGGTTTCTTGTCATTCCACAGACACTTAACAATCATAACAGAGACCCAAGAAGACTCAACAACCATCAAAACTTACCCAACAATCATCAAACCCAACAACCAAGCAAAAAAGGGTGATGTACGTGACTATTCAAGATAAAAGTGCATATATACACCTCTTGCAGAAGGAAAACACACGTATGTACGTGAATGTCAGGTAAACACCCGCGTATATGTGTTAAAACATAGCCAGGCTAAGGAGAAGGCCAAGAAATTCAAACTTAGAATGAACATAGGCTGTCAAGCAATCACACGACAAGTAACTCAATATAAACAAGAGCAATCAAAGGAGAAAAACACTCCAAACCCTAAAAACAAGATTTTGTCTCCAGTATGGTCGCCAATTCTATTACGAGGAAAATCTCTCTATGGCTAGGGGTAAAACACAACAGACAGAAATGACTGCAAAAATCAACTCTAATCTCAGGTATGCTATATAAACAAATATGCTAACAAGAAAAGATAAAGAGCCTACCTCGTCCAGACGTTTGATGAAGCCCACCATTGAGCACTTGACTCAAAGAAATACACCTGCAACTTGTCCTCAACAACCAAGAAACACAAGCATATGGTGATAATATATAATGTTAGCACATTCAATAGCATAATCCTTCAATATTCATAACAAATATTCCCATGGAATAAAAATTCAAATACTTGCAAGATATTGATTGGACAAGAAAAGAGTATTTCTATTAAAATATAATCAATAGAAGTGAATGATTTACAAACTTCCATGTTGGCACAGTTCAAAAATGAGAAACTAAGTCCCTTCCAGTTGGGCCTCCACCACTTCAATCCTCCACCAAAGGAAATCTCATATAAGAGAGACAATGAGGTTCTCAATCATGTAGGGAAGAGATTGGGGGTTGAACAATGTGTTCAGACTTAAAAGGATAAAGGGATGCATACTCAATATGAAGTGAATAATTTCTCTAGAGTAACTTTTCTCTCAAATTTGAATTCTTCTCCTCTTTTCCATAGATTGGATTTGGCCCATTTATATCCTTCAAGTGGAAATGAAGGACCAAGTCAGAATGTTTCCAGTATATGAAAGGTCAAGGATCATGGATCTTGTGACGTGACATGGAAACCCGACACCATTTTTTAATTTTGGGCACAAAACCCGATGTACACGGGATGTAGTGGTGCAACCTATGTATAGGCATGCTGTATAATAGGTAGGGCATGTATATGTGGAAAAATATTTTTTTTATCTCTAGGATTTACAAAAAGGGACTTCAAGTCTACATATGGAAATGGAACAAGACCTTCTGAGAAAATTTGCATAGGGTGAGGCAAATATTTCTATAACAGTCTCGTGCTCTTCCTTGTGCCGATCGTCGTGACTCTCCATCGGTGTGATGATGGAGTCATTCAACCTCTCCAGCATGCCCATGATGCTAATGGAAAATGGGTCCACTCCTTGGGCATGATCCCAAGTTTCCCGTCCTTTCCCAAACACAACCCAAGTATTCATTATCCGTTGTAATGGAAGAAGGGTGTGTGCCCCCTTGGGAACACATGTCACCACCATGCCCCAAGGTGCTCCTGCCCACAACCAAACATATTCGTTTTCCAACTGATGGTTTCCTCCTTGTGCTCTTCGTCTATTCCATAATTGAATCTACCCAAGGAACACATTCACTCAAAGGGTGTCTTGGGAGGCCTTACATCCTCCCCCACTAAACTTATTGTTGTCCTGGAAAATTCCATACCACTTGTGATCTGTAGTGACCTCTGTCAAACTACCAGATCATGTCCTCATATTTCCACAAGGAATCATACCTCTCGTAAATATACTCTTCATCAGGTTTGTCCTTCCAATGGATGAAGTAATCATGCACTCAAACCCTTCCTCGTCCCAGGATTTGATGCACCAAAATCTTTTCTACCTCAAACTTTGGCTTATTTTCTACCATGACCGATGCCTTGGATGACTCAGCTCAACTTGGGTCATCCGGGTCTGTCTACCATGGATTCAACTAGATAACATGGAAGAGAGGAAGAATGTGTCACATGTAAAACTGTAACTCCAATTTGTAGGTGACATTTCCAATCTTCGCAAGAAATTTTAACAATCCCTCATACATTTGCATGAGATATGGAGCCATTCCTTTCAGTGGTGGGAACTGATCTCTGCTGAGCTTGAGTAATACCAACTCCCCTACTTGGAATTTTTTGTCATTACTACTGCGATCTTCCCATTTATTCATTCTATCTGTTATGTTAGTCAAGTGTGCGAGCTATCTTCAACTGATCCTACCAACTCTTCACAAAACCTGTGATTGATGGATTGATCCCATAGTAACCCTGTGTTATGAAATGAGAAGTTGTGGGTTTTTGTCCATTTTTCAACTCAAATGCACTATAGCCCATCATTGACCTCTTCTACAGGTTGTAGCTGAATTGGGAGACATCCAAAAAGTCCGTCCAATTCATCTGATCTTCTTGTACATAGTGCCGTAATTAATCCTCTACAAGTGCATTGATTCATTCGGTCTTCCCATCTATTTGTGGATGGTAGGATGAACTATTCAACAACTTCATCCCCACAAGATTGAACAATGTTGTCCAAAACTTGTGAAACTTACATCCCTGTTCGACACAATGTTCAACGAAAGGCCCCAATACTTCAATATGTGCTTAAAAAACAACTTCACAAATTCCTTGGAACTGTATGGAATCTTCATTGAAACAAAGACAACATGCTTGGAGAATCGTTCCACCATGACCAAAATCCCATTGTATCCATGCACCATTGAACATTGTGTGATGAAGTCCATCGAGACACTCATCCATGGTATTTGTAGAATCAGTAAAAGTTGCAACAACCTTGCTATCATTATGGTGTCCTTATTATCCCACTAACATATAATGCAAGTGCATACATACTCCTCCACATCCTACTTCATCCACTCTGAAAAGTATCTTCTCTCCAACAACACTATCATTCTCCATTTTCCTGGGTGACCAACCTAGGGCGAGTCATGACATTCCTTCATGATTTACCTCCTGAGGTTAGACAACTTAGGGATATATATTCACTCCCCAAAGTACAATAGTCCATCACATAGCCAAAACGTTCACATTTTTCCCTCCTTTACCTGCTTCATGATGTTCTTCATTGTGCGATCATGCTCTAACCCTTCCTTGATTTGTTTGTGCAACTCTTCCAAGACATGAATATGATTTCCCCCAGATGTAGGAAACTCATATTCCCCCTCTAGGATAACAAGTTGTGTCTTTCTACTTAATGCGTCCATGGTGGCATTCATCCTACCCGATCTATACTCAATGGTGATGTCAAACTCTATGAGGAAGTATTGCCACCTTTCCTGCTTTGGTGACAACTTTGGCTACATCATGAAGTAAATTTTCACAACGTTGTCTGTCTTTATGAAAAATGACTTTCCCAATAAGTAGTGTATCCAAGTATACAAACAATATACCACTACATTCACCTCCTTCTCATGAACGGGGTATCTCCGTTCGTGATCTTGGAGCTTTGTTCTATCAAAGGCAAGACAATGTCTCTCTTGCATTAACAATCCTCCAATGGAAAATTATGATGTGTTTGTCTACACTTCAAACGATTTCTCAAATTCTGGTAGCTTCAACACAAGAGCAGTGATGATTATGCATTTTATCTCCTCAAATGTAGACTTGATCCTATATGTCCAGTTCCATGATTTCTCCTTTTTCAACAAGTCAGTCAATGGTGCAACAATATTGGAGTAACCTTCTAGTCCAAGGAAGACTCTCACATAATGAACTGTCCACGACTCTTCCCAATATCCGATTTACTTGACCTTCAGAGGGTCCATGCGAATGCATCCTTGGCCAATCCAATGCCCCTAGAACGTATCCCAGTCTTCCCAAAAGCACACTTGGAATTTTTCAAGAAAAACTCATTTCGTCGCAGTGCCTCAAATACATGTTCCAAATGCTTCTTGTTCTCCTCTATACTTTCATTGTACACTATGATTCCATCCAAATACACCACAATGAACTTGTCCAAGAATGGACAAAACATGTCATTCATCAATGTGAAAAACATTGTAGGAGTGTTGCACAACATAAAAGGAATCACTAGGCATTCGTAGCTCCCATACCTCGTCAACATGGCTATCTTCTCTTCATCTCCTTATGAAATTTTCACCTGATAGTACCCATGTAACAAGTCAAGCTTTTAAAATACCTTGGCCTTTTCCAACTTTGTCAAAGTAATCAATAGCTAACGACAATGGGTATTAGTTCTTCATAGTTTGTTTGTTCAATGCTCGATAGTCCAAACACATCCTCAACTCAGAAGTGTCTTTATTTTTTTGAAAGAGAACAAGGGTGCTATATTGGGACCTGGATGGATGAATGAAGCCAACATCAATCAACTCTTTTAACTATCTCTTCAACTCTTCCAAACAAGGCTTGGAAAATTGGTAAGGATATATTACCAGTAGTTGTAGCCTAGGATCTATCCCTATATTGTGGTCAACGATGTGTCACGGTGGGAAAACATTCGAAAAATAATCCAACAAGTTAGTGAGATCTGGTGGAACAGGTTTCCCCAGTCCATCCTCTGAACCTCTCCAACAATTGATGCATAAATCTGCAATCTGTTACGTCTTACTGCTCTCTTCATACTCAATGTAGACATAAGATGGAACTTTCCACCATACTTCCTTGTATTTGTGCACTCAAACCATGCCTTATGTTCACCAAGTATAACCATCTTCTCCATCCATGGCATGAGTACTAAATGCATCCTTCTCAGGAACTCTTTTCCAAGAATCACCCTAAAGTCATCCATAGGCATCACCGTGAAGTCAGCCCGACCTTCCCACTTGTCAAGATAAATGTGAAATGAGGAGGCAACACCAAATGTTTCCTTTGTCTTTGAGTTTACTGCCTTCACCACAACTATGCATGTGGATACTCTAAGTCCCAAATATTTCTCTACCTTAGTCTTTAGAAATTTGTGTGAGGAACCTTAGTCAACTATAGCTTGCACTGTTCTTCCATTGATAATCAAATCCAAAAAACAAAACTAATGGTGTTGTCTACCAAAATTTCCACCCAAGGCACCCAATGCACCAACCCTTCATAGATTGTTGCAAACCTAGCCTTGCCACTCTTTCCTTGTTAAGTGAAAAAGACAAACAAAATCACAATACATCATACATGCGTTGTGCTCGTCTTTCACAGACTATGTGGGAGGCCCCCTTGTGTTTTAACTTGAGATGGATTTTGGATGTTTAGAAACCATGCCAAGACATATTTAAACCAATCTTTAGGTCACAAGCTGACTCTTGGACCAGAGGGGGATCCCTCATTAGATCTAAAACAATTAGCTTCTTACTGTCACTAAGCAACAGTTCTAACAATTAAAGTTCAGATTACCAGATTTGGGTAACCAACAACATAAAATGGGGTGGACATGGTTAAGGATAAAAATAGTAGTAAACTATAAATAAATAGATTATAATCCTCTCAGATCTGAGGATTAATCCATTGGGCATGGAGTCTCACTCAACAGAGCACAAGTGTCGATAATGATAGATGGAGGAAAAGAGAGGAACAATAAATCTCACGTCTAGCAAGGAGTAAGGAATTCTCCGTAGATCTGAAATGAAGAAGAATTATTTTGGTGGGAATTTAAATAATGAATCCAACAAAGGAATATAAAGTGCATGAGCTGAGCGCATTTAGTGAATTTAACAAATAAAATCTCAATTAAATAAATTGCGGATGTAAAAACTTACATGATAGTGGATGTAGTACAATTTTATCATCTTAAGAACCTGCGCAATTGCTGCAAATTATAGTAATATAATAAAGAATAAAGATGAAAATAAGAGAAGCTTAATACTGAAAATAGAAAAGAAAGCATGGCTCTATATGAAATGAGATATGAATCCATGAATTAATCTTTGGTCTTTTAGAAGATTACAATATCCCTATGGGATTCATACAAAGGCACATACATGTTGCTAAAATATCCTAACCTACTCCCCCATTTACATCAAATATTTTTCTCCCTTTTATAACTAAATGAGAATTTGTTTGATTTCTTGATTTTTGTGCATGCCAAGCCTTTCCTCAAAAATTGGAACTGTCTCCATGATATGTCTCTTTAACATTTTTCTTGACAAATATTTCTTAGAAAAAATGATTATTCAGTATTATCCTTTCCCAAGAAATCTCAGTCAAGATCATTTTCTCAATTATAAACCATGTTTGAATTAGAACATATATGAACTCTCCTCTCCTTCTCATACATTTTAAAATTTTGTTATGACTAGGTCCAAACTGTTTTTTTATAGAATAAAAATCGTTTCTCATAATTAATGATCATTTCTATAGTATTTTGATTGTCTATGAAGATTCCCGATGTGTCATGGATGGAAGTACATGCGTCTCCATCTTGTCATGATTAATGATATTCAATTATTGTGAAATCACAATCTTCTATGGGTGGTAAGATTTCATACACCACAACTTGATGTTAACTGGAGTTTTCCTCATGTGCTTAGATCTGACCTTTCACTAAACAAGTCCTTAGTCATCTTTGATTAGACATGGAAAGTATTAACTTTGGTGGAATTATGCAATTATTTCTTGCTTGCAATCGTCATCCAGACACATGTTGATTTGGCATTGATTGCGGGGGGTTTGAGTGTGGTTAGACTAACCACAAATCCCGGGGGCCGCAATTGGAATATGGGTGCCATGTTAAAATAATTTTAACCACGATAGATTTTTGTGGCCCCCCTCCCTTGTGTTATCCATCGAGCACGTGGAGGGGGATGCAATTAATTGTAAATCGTTGGATAAAAAAGGGAGGGCGTGATCTGCATAGAACATGCATCTTACTAGTTTATCATATAATACAAGTTTTTTTAAGTCAATTGGGTTTAGCCTAAGTGGTTTGTGTTGAGGGGTGTTTCCCCTCCCCACCGAGGTTCAATTACTGCAAGTGACATGTTGAGCTCTTAAATGAGCAAGCTATTGAAAAATCCTCAGCTTTCTAAAAAATATGGTTTACCCTGGGTACTGTTGACGATTAAAATTGCAACGAGGAATTTATCCCACAAAGTATTGCTAAAGCCCTATTATTTAAGCTATGCTAATAATATAATACTAGTAGGTGGGACCCCCTTGTAGAATGGAGGCTCAAATATAGACATATCACACATTTTCTGTTGTTGTTTCGACACTGCTTACACAGTCCTACATGGTTGACAATGCAATCTTGGTTTCATTTTCACATAGTAACAGGTGGATGATGCATTTTATAGGATGTTTCTGCAATTCAAGGCATTATTTTATGTTATGATGGGAAATTATTTATAGTTGCTATGATTTAATCATGTCACAAATCATCATGGTCTAATACCTGACCACATACACACAAGAAACATGTTAGTAACAACATAACAAAAACAAAGAAAGGAAACTCATGAAAAAATCCTAAAAAGAAAGGATCTATGTTTGAGCTATGTTAAGGATTATATGAAAATGGAAAAGTAAAAGATGTTAGTGTTAGTCCTAACTATTATATGGTTGGTTAGTGGCTATGCGATTTTCATTTGATTTATTTTGGGGTGCATGTAACATTGCAATGCATATGATATGGCATAAAAACATAGCAAAGGTTAACGTGTGATGTTGGGTGGCTCATTGGGAAAGGAATATCGTCACATATTTCAATGGTTTGGGCATTAAATACATGGTTAAATGATATGGTGAAGGTTTAGTTGTCTTGTACTTCGGAATTGAATAGGATAGGAGATGGAAGCGACGTGGAGTAAATGCATGTCACTCCATACTCCCCTCATCAACCATCACCCTAGTATTGTTCCTTGTTGCATTTTGGTCCGTTGGTGGTTAAGCTCTGCATTTCAGGGTTGGGAAAGAAGAATGCTCGGCCAACTCGCCCTTTTAAGCTCTTTGTTATAGGTATGGTTCTTTTTCACCCCATCTACGAATTATGCTTTATGTATGAACAAACAATGGCTCTGTTGGGCCCGTGATATGATCGATTTTATGACAGTAATTAGATACTTTTGCCGAATGTAAATATGCGTTTTTCATCTTTTGAAGAAGATTTTGAAGAGTTTTTGTGTCAAATCGATATGATCGACACCAGGTATGCATAATTTGTGTTTTTCAATAATTTTGAGTTTAAATCAGTATGTTTTTATGATCCTAAGAGACTAATTCATGTTTTGTATGTCACAGGGAAATATCACAGCTTGTTTGTGCTTCCAACACTCAGTTCGGTACTCCATCCGGAACTATTACAGGTAGCTAAATTAGATCTTAAATTATGGGAGCATGAAGTGGAATATGAAAAATAAGGCACATGGTTTTTGTGTACAATATGCCCAATTAGGTCCCATGAGGGTCGTTTCCTGAAATTCTAAATGGATTGAGAGCAGTTTGTGGCGTTCAATTCTGCATCTGGTACTCCATTCGGCACTCCGTCCTGCACAAAAATGATGGGTGATTTGGCGGTTATGGTATTGGCGGCCAACGATGGGCGAATCAGGGACATGGTTTTTTCTCGTGCTCGTGCCCTCCAGCCACTGAACGCTTGACAACTCAATTTGGGTTGTTAAGTTGGGCGATGATTGGATCGCTTCATTTCGACAGTTAGGGTATCATTGAATGTAATTTACTATTTTTAGAAGAGGTTCAACCCTCCAGTGGTCGACCTCTCAGTCTGTAAAGATTATAAATACCACCTTAGTGGTCATACAATAGCTAAGAAGTCGTCTGTTAGAGAAAAAGACGATTTTAGCTTTGTTTTGTCATTTTTATTTTGCCAGACTGTGTAAAACTTGCATTTTTAGTTTTAATGGTGAAATCATTGTGATGAAGTTCATGGTGTTCATTTGAAGAGTAACCACAACTTGCTAGGGGGCCCAACAACAATTTGGGTAACTATCTTATCAGTTTATTTGTGAATTAGATAGCGTAGATTCATTTTTATTTCATTTTCTGTATATGAAATGTTATTTTACTTCTTTGTTATTTAATTTGTTGTTTATAATTTAATTGGTTTAACTTATTTTTTGCAGGTTATTATGAGGAATCTTGTTAGTATGCAATGAGCTATTAGTTAGTAGAAACAAGCTTGCAAGCTTAGACACTAACCCCGTGTGTAGTTAGATGGTAGAATAGACTTTCTTCATGCTGAAACAGAGTTTAAAATAAAGTTTTAGGACAAAAATTTAATTCATTCTTTATTTGACAAGGTTTTGGTGGATGGACAGTGATAGTGTTAGTTTTTATTTGCAAATTGCTTATTCAATTGCTATTTAGTCTTTGCTTACCTAGTTGTTAGCTAGTTTACTCATTTCATTACTTGTCATATGCTAGAATAGTGTTTAATTTATGTTTATGCGCATTTCCCTTTTTGTAATTTGAATTGTTAGTTTAGTTTATGTTATGCAATTTCTTTCTTAGATTTAGGTTGCAATTTCAAGTTGTAGTTAATAATTGAATTTAGTATAGTATAAGTTGCTTACGTAGTATAGAGTGCAATTGAATTTCATAGCATAATCTCTTTTTGTTGTTGATGGTTAATGCATGATCAACACTATATTTGAGTTTTTTCTTGCTTTATTAGAAGCTAGTTTCCTTGCTTTCATAGGTTAGAAGATAGTTTTTTGCTTTCATAGATTAGAAGATAGTTTCATTGCTTTTGTAAGATAAATAGTCTTCTTTCTTTGGTAGATTAAGGGATAATTTTCTGATCATAGGTTAAAGATTAGTTGTTAATTTCTTTTATTATCATAATGCTTTCAATTTAGTAGATTTCCTTGCTTCCACAATATAGTTGCTTATTGAATTTTAGTAGATTAATTACAAGTAGTTTTTCCATTGTTGTTGCTTTAGATAGTTTTCTTTTTCTTATTGTCATGATTCATTTAGTTTTCTTTAAGTAGGGTTTTCATTTGCTTTCCTAGAACTATCCATCAATCCTTCGTTCAAAGGTTACTTAGGGTACATAGTTTGAGTTGCTTAGTAGAGTTTGATCATTAGTAGTCTTTGCTTGAGTATATTATCCCTTAGATAGCCACTTCTCTAGTTAGACACTT
The DNA here is from genome assembly GCA_009831015.1 of Picea engelmannii. Lineage (NCBI taxonomy): Eukaryota > Viridiplantae > Streptophyta > Pinopsida > Pinales > Pinaceae > Picea > Picea engelmannii. Next base: position 255,210 of record ML778911.1, on the reverse strand, counting down.
CCTTAGTTAGACTATACTACTACCAACCCTTCTACCTTGGCATATATTTTGCTACAACTCTAAGTTTACATACCTTGGGTTGACAATTTAATTGAGGGCTTTTAGTGTGTTTTTAGTGCATATAGAACACCCATCATTTTTGGCATCGTTGCCAAGGAGTTGTCTCAAGGTAGGAAATAGTTAGGAATTAGATCACTTCTAGACCTTAGCATTAATTTGGTGGTGGGGGAAATTTAAGACGAGAGGTAAGAACCTGCACATCTGCTATATCAGGTTCCCCCAAACCCAATGGTAGTTTTTCTTTTTCTTTTTGTTTTCTTTCATGAACATACCTAGAGACCCAAAAGGTAGATACATTAAATCTAAATCAAACCTTTCAACCAAGGTTTCTTCCGACCTTTTTGGGGGAAGGAACGTTCCACTCATAAACTCCGTAGATCGATACCAAAAAACAAGAGTTAGATCAACCCAAAGAGATAAAGTTTTCTCTGAAGAGACTAAGAAAGGGAGCACTATAGAACATAAAATTGAAGTATCAATAATAGTGGGACAAGAGGCAATACCACTCGAGCCTTCCTCAGAACCAAAAAATACAACCTTTGTTTTCTTACCACCATCAGGAGATTCTAACTTTGTGGACATCATCTTTGCGTGAACCAAGTTTTATCAAATGACAAGATGAACTCAAAAGCAACCATTATCTTGAGGGAACTTTCTCAAATCCTAGAAATAGTTGGGATCTCTTATTCTCAGGAAGAACACATCTTGACAATAGCCAAGAACTTGTCTACCTCTCCGAAAATATTAGAAGAATCAAGGTCCTATGAGCTACAAAATGATTTTCCTTGCCAAAATGCGAAGGAAGCTAAAAAATTAGGACTACATCCAGTGGAGAGAAATCACTAAGACCTGAGATTGAGGAGTTCTCAAAACCCATCTCCACAGATCCTTTATGTACTTCAGAAATCAATCATCCAGAAGAAAAGGATATGCATAACATGATGAAGGAGAGCATAGAAATTACTATTGATGAACATCGAGATTACATTGAAATTTGGTTTCAAGAGGTCATCAGGCCACAATACTATTCTCTTCTTCAACACCTTCTGATGCCAAAACAAGTAGGTTGGTTGGTTATTCATATCCAGGTAATCACTGCGGTAATTTTTTCATATATGGATATGAGTATGTTTCTTATCTTGCTCCGCACATGGTTACATTGGAAGAGTTCTTACACTTGAATAAAGATTTTCCCTTTCTTTTTAGGTAGGGTAGGATAGTAAATAAAATATGCATGTTATTAGTTTAGCTTAAAGTCTAACGCAACCTCATTTTACATTTTATTTTGATGAAAGAACTATGAGATACATGTTCCTATGACTTGATCTCATTGATCTCATTAGTTTATTATATTTTAGAGTGTGGTTTTTGCAAACAGTTTTGGAGATCTCTGTAGGTATTTATATCACCAAGGGTAGACAATTTCAAGGAGATATAAAAGAATAAATTTTCTTCAAAACATTTCTATACTTGAACCTTGTTGTCTGCTAAGAATCAAATGAATAATGACTTGCTGTAATTAGCCATATTTTTGCAAAAAAATTCATTTTCTTAAGGCATTCTAAAAAGAAGTTGCTCTTGAAAATCTTCACCACTATATAAGGAAGTGATATCGTAACCATCAAGATTAGAGGTCTCTCGTACAGTTTTCCCAAGAAACTTGAGTAAATGAGTAAAGTATCTTTATTAAAGAGTAACAAGGAGGTTTGATTAGCGGTTAGTCATGGAAACATCACAATAACTTACAAAAGAAGAAAGTGAGTTGAGCCTAGAGATACCTGTCTATTCTTTCTCAATGGTACCATCCACTACACACTAAATAGCTTGATTATATCACATATTTAGATAGGCCACGTCCGCTTAAGTACCCCTTACATTAGGACAATCACTAAGGAATAGATATAACATGAATTCATCCTCTAACATAAATACCATCCCAATAAAAAGAAAGAAAAATTTGTTTTCAAAGCTGTCCCCCCACCTTCTTGCATAAAGCAATCTTATACTAAAATCTTAAAATATGGAGGGCTAGCCTCTGAGGGTGTAAGAGGCTAACCCATCGGGATACTGAACAAATCTGCTGGAAGCGAGTACCGACCTATGGTATGACTAGGTAAACCCGTCAGAGTACTGAATAGGATTGCTGGTAGCGGGGCATTCTACCTAGTGAAGATGATAATCTGACAAAAATAAATAATAAATTTAAACTTGTCCTGATATATGACATTACTTGTAGACAAAGATGACATGAAGTATGCATGGTTAAACTAAGGTTAATGAACTCCATAAAATTTCCATTGGGAACTAACTCTGAGACTATCTTGAAACTCTCTCGCCTACCTCTTCTTATCTATATATAGGATCTCTTATCCTATATGTGGGGCCATCTTCTAACTGTCTCATCAGACCAATTTGTGAAATTTATCTCTACACTTAACAAACTATAAATCTTCGGCTATCGAGAGAACAGACTAGTTTCCTATACTTTTGATCGTGAGGTGTCACAATACTTAGGTGTGGGGTAGGGTTTCATGAGTTGACAAATGATCATTGCCTAGAGAAGTAAATCTTTGTAAAATTTTTGTATTATTTTCATGATACAGGTTATTACATCAACAGTCATTTTATTTTGAAGTGCTAAACTCCTGTGTGCTATAAATTGTTGTATATGTCCTTCACAGACCACTCTATTTGTTTATTTTTGTTACAGGTTGTTCATTGTAGGTTTGACATTACATTTTCTATGCTTGTTATAGACTGTTCATTGTAGGTTTGACATTACATGTTCTATGCAAGTGGATTGAGTGAGCATGGTGGCAAAATCAACAACAATGGAACAATCTTAGCCTGCCTCAACTCCTATTCACTGTGATCGTGGCCTTTGATGAATCAATTTCCTCAGCCACAAAGCTCCCAAAAGTTGGAAACCGCTAGTTTAAACACCACTAGTTTCCAAGAGCAAGCTATAACAGGGTTTTCAAAACCGAATTTTAGAACATCTCTGATGCTAAGGGATACTCCAAAGAGAGGATAAAATAGGAGCTAATCAAACCTCTCATAGTCATCACCAGATTGATTACATGTGAAGGTAGATGTTCCGTCTTCAAAGCGTATCACTTTCGATTATTAGCTCACTTTCAGTTTAATAATCCATTGAATTTTCCCTTTTACTTCTTAAAGAGTCTCGAGAAGATGTATTCCCAAGTAAAGAAGAATGTAACTAATCCCCATAACAACTTATTTTACCATGGCCTTATCAAACTACTTATCTTATCCGAGTTGGAGAAAATGTGGGATGAGTTCAGTTACTAATTTTCAAACCCTCATCTTACAATCAAGACTAGCAAGAAGACACTTGATCTAGGGACTGTTACTCCACCCAAACCCTCATACTCAAGCTATTCCTTTACCAGACCAAAAGTCCAAGAAACTTTTTATACCCCTGCAACCTCATTGGGAAAGAAGACCAAGAAGCCTATTGCTAATTCATGGCACGAGGACGTGCCATATCTTCGGTCTGGGGGGAGTTTCCTGAGCTAAAAAAACGCTAAGCACTACCATTTGTATAACAAACCCATGAGAAGAGGAAGTAATATTTCTGTCAAAATTTTGTCATACTGTCTTTTTACAATGTCTTGGGATATTATATCAACAGTTGTTTGTATTGGTATGCTAAATTATATACTTCTAGCATCATTGTGTGCATTATAATCTTTCTTTGCATTTTTATTTTTATGCTATAGAATACTTCGTATACATAACTACTCTTTGTGACAAATACAGAGCGATAACAACTGCTAAATACTTACTGCCATTTGTATTACAAGCTTGTGAAAAGAGGAACAATTGTTCGAATTGTTACAGATATATGACAGGCAATAAAAATTCTCCTGTTCACCATGCCTACCAGTACAAACCAAGCCTTTTGTTAATATTTGTCAGTCTATCAGTCACCCGTGATCAATTTTACTCTTTCCTGTGATTGATAGGGTTATTAGGTCAAATTGTTATATTTTCAAAATAAAATTTGACATATCTTGGTTGTAAAATTTTCATTGGTGTGTCTAGGTGTCATTACTACTCCCTCCACTCATCCAAGGTCATAAATGTTCATCATGGTCATGTCATCATTCCTTGTCATAAATTTTCAAATGATTGTCTTGGTCAAAGTTCTACTTCAAAATTGGTTTCTGAATTAAGGAATATGAATTTGACAAACATGAAAGACTTTTTTTCAATCATAGACAAAGAAAAAAAACCTCCTTCATTTAATGCACATGTGTTATTATTTAAGAGAAATCCACCAAATACAGTCTCTATAGGAGGGTTTCTGCACATTCGGAAAGCTTGACTTCAATTCAGTTTTTCAGAGGTTTGGAGAAGGCATTTGTAGTGCTTGATGGTTCCATTGTGTAGAAGACATCATAAAATTTCCACCCATACCACTTTCAGCCCAAAATTCCTCTGGGAAGGCCTCCAAAATCCCTATCAAAGACCACACTACGCTTCTGCTAAGAGCACGCTGCGCTTATGCAAATTTTGAGTAACCAACTTCAAGTTGGGATTATGAACAAATGGGAAAGTAATTTTTAAACATGGTGGAGGTTGTTTTTCATAACATACTAAAACACAATAAAATCTCTCAGTTTTTGAATATACTTTATGGTTTGGGATATATTCGATCATCTTAGAGGCCTATGTTTTCAGAAAATAAAACACTTTGTTTTTCCTGTTTTAGTCATGTTTTCTTTTCGTGTTTTCCTAACAACTGGAAGTGAAATTTTGAGAACCAAGAGAGTTTTTTATCAAGGAAATATTAAAAAACAATAAAATCTCTCAGTTTCTAAATATACTTTATGGTTTTTGATATATTCAATTCTCTTAGAGGCCTAGTTTTTCAGAAAATAAAACACTCTGTTTTTCCTGTTTTAGTCATGTTTTCTTGGCGTGTTTTTCTAAAAACTGAAAGTGAATTTTTGAAAACCAAGAGAGGTTTTTGTCAAGTACATATTCAAAAACAAAAACCTCTCTCATTTGTTACACAAGATTTACTGTCTTGTAGTTACAGGTGTCACTTTGATACCTATTTTTCACAAGTTCGCCTGGACAGAATTGTTGCGCTTATGGGAGGTCACTTTTGGAACTAATTTTGCAGAGGTAAAATTGTTGTTTTGCATAGTTTAAATGATCAAGGGTATAATATAGATCACAAGGCTTCCTCACATGTCATAAAAAACCTCCAAAAACTCCAAAACCTCTAGTTCAAACTTAGAGAGAATGAAAACCTGAGTTGTCATTCACGCCATGATAACGTTGTCCTACAAGCCAAGATGAATTCTCTATAGCATTTGGTTGATGATATGATTTCCAACAATAATATTCTCTGGATGCAATTGAAACATCACAAAAATCCTAAGTCAAAATCCCTCGGGCAAGAGGGAGAAGCTTCTAAAGCTAATCCACCCCCTCCTTCGCTAGTTTAGTCATGAAGGGCAATTTATTTTTGTTTGTAGTGGAACCTGCAAAATCTTAGGTGTGGGGGTAATGTTGGGCCCGTGATATGACTGATTTTATGATAGTAATTAGCAAGGATAATTTTAAGGATGATTTTTTTTTTTAAATGTAGAAACCTTGGAGAATATTACTAATCCTTCATACGCCAACTATAAATGTTTGGCGAGATTTTTGTAAAATTATTCAATTTTCTAAGGATTGTGTATAGTTTGTATAAAATTTTGGTGATTTTTAAGGTAAGATCATTTTATCCTATAGAATTTGGGAAAAACATTTTTAGAATAGAGAATCATTTTTTTGGGAAAACCATGGAAAATTAGCCCATGAGCGAAATTTAGCCCCTAAAATCATCCCTGGTAATTAGATACTTTTGCCGAATGTAAATATGCGTTTTTCATGTTTTGAAAAAGATTTTGAAGAGGTTTTGTGTCAAATCACTATGATCCCCACCAGGTATGCATAATTCGTGTTTTGCAATGATTTTGAGTTTAAATTGATATGTTTTTATGATCCCAAGAGACTAATTCATGTTTTGTATGTCACAGGGAAAAATCGCAGCTTGTTTGTGCTTCCGACACTTAGTCCGATACTCCATTCAAAACTATTACAGGAATCTAACTTAAATATTAAATTGTGGGAGCATGAAGTGGAATCTGAAAAATCTGGGACATGGGTTTTGTGCACAATATGCCCAATTAGGTCCCACATGAGCCATTTCCTGAAATTTTAAATGGATTGAGAGCAGTTCATGGTGTTCAATTCTGCATCCGATACTCCATTTGACACTTCGTCCGATACTCTTTCCTGTACAGAAACGATGGGAGATTTGGCGGTTATGGTATTGGAGGACAACGATGGGTGAATCAGGGACATGGGTTTTTCTCATTCTTGTGCCCTCCAGCTACTGAACTCTTGACAACTTGATTTGGGTTGTTAAGATGGGTGATGATTGACTCGCTTCATTTCGGTAGTTAGGGCATCATTGAATGTAATTTAATGTTTTTAGAAGAGGTTCTACCCTCCAATGGTCGACCTCTCAGTCTGTAAAGCTTATAAATACCACCTCAGTGGTCATACAATATTTAAGAAGTCATGTGTTTGTTGTTGGGAAATAATACCCTATGGACTAACAAGCTAGGGCTAAAATTGCATGCAGATCATGACCCTCAAGAACTCACTTTTCACCTATCACCCTAACACTCAAACCCCTTTTTCACACACAATCATGGAAAAGACCTACTAACGTTTTTTATCGACGATTGATGTAGATCCTCCATTGCGCTTTATCCGCTTGCTCTCGCTACTCTTTCCAAAGACAATCCTGCAATCAAGACAAAACACTACGCATGCATGCTATTCTTCTACCTAAGGGTTAGAGATTAAGCATAAATCAAATAAAATATATATCACTCGTGCATTGGGACGGGAAAAGTATTCTTTTATTAATCTCAAGATGAATCAACTTACAATAATGTTAGAGACCAACCACCATTCTTCGATCCTGATCCTGGGCTCCTCCTCTTCTTTGTCCTCCAACTACTTTGCTTGAATTCTCCTTAAGCTTGAGGAAAGGATAAAGGGTTGGGACAAACGGATTCGACAATTGGGCAGATTTTCTTTGCTATCTTTTTCCTCCTCCAAATAGTACCCCTACCCCTTATTTTATAGGCTAGAAAGAGCTAGGGTTTTGGACGAACTCTCGGCCATGCATGGCTGGGAGTTCCAGTTAACTGACCCAAAGCTTTTCGTCCCGTTGGTAACTTTCCTGTTTTTGTGCTTTGCTAGGTAAACACGGGCTGTAGTGGTCCAGCCAGCGTTCCAATGCATGCAGTAGTAGGCCTGACAGCGTTCCAACACGCCCAATAATGGGTTAGGGCGTGGGTTACTTAATTTAAGAGGTTTTTCAAGAGTTTGTTCAGCATGGCCTTGGCAAGGAAGGGATATGAGTTGGCCTAATGCCAGGTAATCATGTGTGGTGCAATTTAGGGTTATAACAGATGCCCCCTAATGTGTGAGGTCAAAAGAGCATCTGATGGCCGAAATACATTACCAATTCTTTACCAATCTGTACTGATATGCTGAATGAGTGAGCCCAGGAATCAAGAATCAGGAGGTGCCGTCTGTAAAAATATCAAATGTCTCACCAGGGCAGGCATACCCATGCTCGAAAAAAATAGAACCATGGCTACCAATCAAATACACTATAGATCCATGTCAAACAACTATGAAGAGTAGCCGCGAATAATACACAGTGGAGCTACATCTCGAAATTAGAAAGATATACAAAATAAAGTATCCATCTCTCAGAAGATGATTCGGCTTGATGGATGTACTTCAGAGCTCGAGCAACAACTTCAAAATCTTCTAAACTCAGGTAGGAGTGTAATATGAGTGTACGACTGCACTACCCAGAGGTCTTCGATGACTCGTCGGTTATGGACTTGATAATCTTGATGATCGGACGGGAGTCTGGAGGGTAAGACAAAGAGTGAAAAAGACCCATGCGAATGAGGCTCAAACTTGCATTCAGGAAAGACTACACAGATTCTCGAGCCTACAGTGTTATTAGAAACGGCATGGACACCATAATGCAACCAGGAACTACCTAGGGCATCCATGTTTTGGCAAGCTCTACCACCAAGTTGCGACACTTCTAGAGCAGATATGACGGTTCCGTGTCACAACCGGATGGGATTGATCCTAAATTGTAAGAACAAAAAGAAACGAAATGCAACAGTGGGGATGAAATCCTACCCTATATGCTCAAGTTGATTTTTTTTGAATTTTTTTTTATGAACCGCCCATATATATATATATATTTTTTATTTTTTGAAACTCAATGAAAAATGTCCCAACACCTGATCAAATCCCTCCCATATAACTCCTGAACCACTCAAAATGGTTTTTGGTATAAAGAAACTGATAAAGGGGCCCAAAAAAATGACAAAAAAGAGGCCAAAAAGTCTATAAATAGAAGCTGGAAGCTCATTATCACCATTGCTGATTTGGAAATTGACTCTGGAGCCAAAAGACCCCCTTTGCCAAAGATCATGATTTCGGGAGCTACAGTGGACGAAACGGACTTCTGCTTGGACCAAGTAAGTACAAACTCCCCTATCTTGCATTTCAATACTTCATTTATTGAATTTGAGCGTGTGTTGGGGGTGGTCGTCGACCTCTAAGAGGTCGACCCTTGTAAAACGCGGGCTGTCCAGGGACTTTGCTCGGCCCCGCAGGAAAAGTATGAAAGTTGACGGGTTCCCCTCTCCTCGAGAGGCCTGTCAAAAAGTAGATATCCTCGGTGGTGGGCACCAAGGATTTCCCCTCTATCATGAAGGCCTCTGCATCTGGGTGCCAATAATCAACCAAGGCATTCAGTAGCCTGGGTTGAGCACGCATAAACGAACACATAAACTTTTTTACCAAGCCACATTGCATCACCACGACCATAACATTCGGATCTGCAGCCACTTCCTCATTGGCAACCTCGTGCTCCCTCTCTCTCCACTGAACATACATCTTGCCAAACACACAAGAAAAAAAAAGGGGGGAGTTTAGTCTTGGTTCAATCAATTTTCCATCACGCGGGGGGCACCCGCGGGCTGTCGAGGTGACAGTCACGGGTACCCGCGTGCAGATTTGGCTCTACACACGGGTACTCGCGGGCTGTCCCTGGACAACCCGTGTTTTACTAGGGCCGACCTCTTAGAGGTCAACGACCACCCCCAACACACGCTCAAATTCAAAATAAAGTATCCATCTCTCAGAAGCTGATTCGACCTGATGGTTGTACTTCAGAGCTCGAGCAACAACTTCAAAATCTTCTAAACTCAAGTAGGAGTGTAATATGAGTGTACAACTGCACTACCCAGAGGTCTTCGATGGCTCGTCGGTTATGGACTTGATAATCTTGATGATCGCACTGAAGGCTTCAGTGATTTCGAACAAAGACTTGATTGGACGTTCAGGATGGCCGGGTATGCAGACAAGAGACATATTGCAAAGGAGCCGACTCAGGCTTAGTGACAAAATTCCCTTGGATAATAGCACGACAAGTGATAAGACTCAGGTAGCATATCTATTAATCATAAGTCTACGAAGCAGAAGGCAATTTAAACTCTCCATATGTTTGGAAGAGTAACCAAACGGTGGAGGACACAACTCTGTATAGCGAGCAAAGCTTCCTAAGGTCGTACTACATCCCATAGTCTGATGAATCAAACAGACATATGTGCTTTATCCAAGGGTGACTCATGATGCTGCCAATAAAGAAAATACTTTTCCCATCCTCTTTTTGGGGTATATTTGGTTTTTTTGTTCTGTTTGTTGATTTGGAAAAAGAATAAAGGAATATTACGTTACAATGGAGGAACAAACACAACAAACATACAAGCTCAAGGCACAAGGACAAGATTGATGTTCTAGAAAATGATAATTCACTATCGCCATGATGGGAGATGAGCTATGTCCCATTAACCTCTTAGCTACACAGGAAATTTATGCTGAGGGCAATATGGCGACTATTGCTGCAACCATACCTATCAACATCTCCCGAAACCCTGGCGTCGTGGAGAATGTCTTCTTCGAAGCGGATTGCTCCCCTGAAGAGATTCAGATTTACACGGATCTTTTTAAAGAATTCCGCGACGTTTTTGCCTGGTATTATGAGGAAATGCCAAGCATCGATCCGAAAATAGTTGAACATGAGATCACTACGTATCCTAATGCTAAGCCTATTCATCAAAAACTTCATCCAGTTAATCCTAAGAAAGCAACAACCATCAAGGTTGAGGTTGAGAAATTGCTCAAGGAAGGGTTCATTTACCCTATACATTTGACTCAATGGGTGTCAAACCCCGTGCCGGTCGATAAAAAACAAGGCACGATTCGTGTTTGTACCGATTTCCATGATTTGATCAAGGCATGTCCAAAAGATAATTATCCAACCCCATTCATCGACCAGATCATTGATGAGTGCGTTGGTTGTGAAGCCTTTTCGTTCATGGATGGTTTTTCGGGCTATAATCAAATCCAAATCAAACCCGAGGACCAACAAAAAATGACATTTATTTTTCCGTGGGGTACATTCGCTTATCGTAAGATGCCTTTTGGCCTAAAAAATGATGGAGCCACTTTCCAGCGGGCAATGTCTTTTGCGTTTCATGACCTCAAACATATAGTCGAGGCCTATCTAGATGATTTAGCATCACGCTCTCGCAAGCGAAAGGATCATCCTATGCACCTCTGACTAATCTTCAAATGCTGTCGCTACTTCAAGATTCGCTTGAATCCCAACAAGTGCAGGTTTTTCATCACGTCAGGACGTTTGTTAGGTTTCATCGTTTCAACAACAAGGATCATGGTGGATCCTCTTAAGGTGGAGGCAATAGTCCAGTTGCCCCCCCCATGCACAATCTTACAAATTCAGAGTCTTCAAGGCAAGGCGAATTTCTTACGATGCTTCATCGCCAACTATGCCGAAATCACCAAGGGCTTCATGCGTTTACTGAAGAAAGATGTTCCCTTTTTCTGGGACGAAGCAGCGCAACGCTCTTTCAACGCATTGAAACACGCTCTTACAACCGCACCTCTGCTGCGGTCACCAAATTATAACAAGGATTTCCTATTATATCTGTCTGCCGCAGAGTAAACCATAGACATGGTTTTAGTTCAGAAAGATGATTCATTTTCTGAATATGTGATCTATTACCTGAGCCGAGGCCTCATAGGACCGGAACTTAACTATACTCATCTTGAAAAACTTGCATTGGCATTAGTTCATGCTATTCAACGGTTCCGTCACTATGTTCTGTTTCGCAAGACCACTATCGTAGTTATCGTGAATCCATTCCAGTACATGTTGACACGACGAGTTATCGGCGGAAAAATCAATAGATGGATGGTCATCCTCCAAGAATTCGACTTAGACTTCGTTTCAGCGAAGTCCAAGAAGTCATTGGTCTTCGCAGAACTCATTTCGGAACTTCCGGTTGAGTCAGGTGACGTTGTGCCTGAGGAATCGCCTATCCGGGGGGGGTATGTTTTTGATTGAATCGTCAGACCCCTGGTACGGAGATATACTAATCTATCTCTAGACTTTGAAGTGCCCCACATATGCTTCTCGTGATGAGCGTCGACAGATATGCCATCAGGCCAAGAACTATCTCATACTCAATGATACGTTGTATCGGAGAGGTGTAGAATATATCTTGCGTCGATGTCTCACTCATGAGGAGGCTGTCATAGTACTCAACGATTGTCATACAGGAGCTTGTGGCGATCACTTATCTGGGTTGGAAAAAACCCAAAAGATTTTATGAGCAGGTTACTTCTAGCCCACACTTATGAAAGATTGTATCGAGTCGGTCAAGAAGTGCCATCCATGCCAAATCTTCTCACGAAAGATGAGGGCACATCCAGCTCCTATGTTTCCTGTCATCACAGTTGGTCCCTTCACCAAGTGGGGGATTGATTACACTACATGCAACCCCCCGTCAGCAAGGGGGCACTACTATATCATCATAGCTGTCGACTACTTCACTAAGTGGGTCGAAGCTATGCCAATGTTTAAAGATGATGGAGATACTGCAGCTCTCTTCTTATTTAACCAGATTATAGTACGGTTCGGTGTCCCGAGAGAGATTGTCACTGACCATGGCAGTCACTTTCAGAACCAAATGATGTCTGAGTTAACATCAAAGCTTGGGTTACGGCAAGAACATTCCTCACCTTACTATCCCCAAGCCAATGGGCAAGTGGAAGTTGTTAACAAAACTCTCAAGATGATGCTACAGCGAACTATCAACTCAGCCAAGTCAAATTGGCATTTGATGTTATACTCATCATTATGGGATTACTGAACCTCAGTTAAGACTGCAACCGGTTTCTCACCTTTCCAACTCGTTTACGGGATGGAGGCAGTCTTGCCCATCGAATGTCAAATTCCATCTCTGAAATTGGCAGTACAGTTATTTTCAGACACTTCTCCACTTGAAGAACGGTTAGTACACCTTGAGCAACTTGATGAACAACGTCGCGATGCGGCCCTGGCCAACGAGGCTAATAAACATAAGGTCAAGTGTCAATATGATAGGTTCGTTAGTCCTCAGATTTTTTCTGAGGGCGACCTTGTCTTGGTTTACGACCAAGATAAGGACCCCCTGGGGGTAGGAAAGTTTAAACCCATGTGGTTTGGACCCTTCATTATTAAGGAGGTTTTGAAAAAGGGCAATTATCGTCTGGTCGATTTTGAAGGGAGTGCTTTCGCGGAGCCTAGAAATAGGATCTACCTCAAGAAGTATTACTCATAGAACGGTCACTGTGGGTAACGTTTTGTAACATATGTATAGTCTTTTGCACTATTACTTTTTTGCATTTATTTTGAAAAATGTGTTATGGACGTGTCATTGATGTTATCTTTCGTCAATATGGCAGATGTCAAGTGAGTCCGAGGTGTTCGTTGGGTATGCGGATGGTGCTAGTAGACACACGGAGAGGCTTGCCTCCGCAGCTTGGGTAATCTTTACACCACAGGGTCAGTTGTTATCCTCCGGAGGGATATGCTTAGGTGACACCACAAATAATGTTGCTGAGTATAGTGCAGTTATTGATTTGCTTCGTGACGCCTTGTCATTGGGTATCTCTCGTCTCCGGGTCTATCTAGATGCTTAACTGGTTGTGTTGCAGCTAAATAGAATATTCAAGTCCTCGATCTGACTTTACACCGACGATTCCTTAGGGTACGTCTCTTGGAACACAACTTTGATTATATTACATATTTTCATGTTCCTAGGAGTCTAAATCAAATCACAAATACTCTAGCTAATCACATTTTATATTGACATCTTGCTCACACATAAAAAGATCACGATCATACACATGTAAATACATTTTTGTACACATAATCCATAAAGACACAAAAAATAAATAAAAACCATATATAAACATCATAAAATCCTCAGAGTACATAGATGGGCGCAAGCACCTCAAAAAGTGGGAACCATAACGAGTCACTGGGGCTTATGCCCTCAAAAGATATATATACATATCAGTGCTCGGGGCACATAAAAGTCTACAAGTCTGTTAAGGGCCTATGGGCCATGTTATACTCAAATACAGCCTGACCCAAATGCCTAAACAATCAGACCCATGTCCGAGGTACCCCCACAATATGAGTCTGCAAAGAGGGCGGCAAGTCCTCTATCTTTGCCATGGGAACTGTGCGAGTGAGAGCAGTGAAGTTCTGCTCAATCCGCCTAAGAACCCTCTCGTCCTCCCCTGCTGGGAGGTTCCCTGCCACTGCTTCTCCCCCGACGGCGGCAGCTGTTGCCTCCGGCCGTGGGCGGTGCCTGTTCCGTGCATAATCGCCAGGTCGCACGGGTCCCACATCTGCACACAATACAATATTCACCCATCAAAAACTCTGTTATACAAAGACATGATATATATATCAAAAAGACATAAAAATTACATATGCAAACAAAAAAATAACCGTACAGGAGGAGACTTACCCATCTCCCCTCGCTCCTCACCAGGAGGCACTGGTATTGCTGGATCTCTGGAAAAATCGATCCATGCATATGGGTAATCCTCAATCGTTAGGATCTGCCATGACATCCATGCAAAAAAGTCATCATTGAAGGCCTCTGTGGTCCTCCCACCACCCTGTCATGGCAGGAAAGCTGCCCATCTGCACACTGCGGGGAAAGTAGCCAGATGTCCTCGTACTGTCAGCCGAGGACTGAAACATGGAACTCTCTCAAAGAAAAACGAACATAGGATGGTCCCAAACCCAAAGTTCCTATGCGTCCGCTGTCTGCAAGCTGTCAACTGACCTGTCATGCTTTCCAGTAGTGTGGTATTCCAATCAAAAATTTGTGCATTCATGCACTAAATTGCACAGTTCATCTGTGTGCACGAAGCTTGATGCACGGCCGCAGAGCCGGTAATCTGCCCGATAAGTGATAAAATGGTCTGGAGGGTGAGGCTGGTAATCCTACTCACAGGAACCGAGGAAGATCTCTGATCGGTCCCAGCCTCACAGTACTCCTCTATCAATTCTGAGACTTTGCTCAGACCCGTAGGAAAAGTATGAAAGTTGACGGGTTCCCCTCTCCTCGAGAGGCCCATCAAAAAGTAGATATCCTCGATGGTGGGCACCAAGGATTGCCCCTCTATCATGAAGTCCTCTGCATCTGGGTGCCAATAATCAACCAAGGCATTCAGTAGCCTGGGTTGATCGCGCATAAACAGACACAGAATTTTTTTTACCAAGCCACACTGCGTCAGCACGGCCATAACATTCGGATCTACAGCCACTGCCTCATTGGTAGCCTCATGCTCCCTCTCTCTCCACTGAACATACATCCTGCCAAACACACAAGAAAAAAAAGGGGGGAGTTTAGTCTTGGTTCAATCAATTTTCCATTGTGCGGGGGGCACCCGCGGGCTGTCGAGGCGACAGTCGCGGGTACCCGCGTGAATATTTGGCTCTGCGCGCGGGTACCCGCAGGCTGTCCCTGAACAACCCGTGTTTTAAGAGGGCCGACCTCTTAGAGGTCGACGACCACCCCCAACACACGCTCAAATTCAATAAATAAAGTATTGAAATGCAATATAGGGGAGTTTGTACTTACTTGGTCCAAGCAGAAGTCCGTTTCGTCCACTATAGCTCTCAGAATCATGATCTTTGGCAAAGGGGGTCTTTTGGCTCCAGAGTCAATTTCCAAATCAACAATGGTGATAATGAGCTTCCAGCTTCTATTTATAGACTTTTTGGCCTCTTTTTGTCATTTTTTTGGGCCCCTTTATCAGTTTCTTTATTAAAAAACCATTTTGAGTGGTTCAGGAGTTATATGGGAGGGATTTGATCATGTATTGGGACATTTTTCATTGAGTTTCAAAAAATAAAAAAAATATATATATGGACGGTCCATAAAAAAAATTTCAAAAAAAATCAACTTGAGTATATAGGGTAGGATTTCATCCCCACTGTTGCATTTCGTTGCTTTTTGTTCTTACAATTTAGGATCGATCCCATCCGGTTGTGACACGGAACCATCATATCTACTCTAGAAGTGTCTCAACTTGGTGGTAGAGCTTTCCAAAACATGGATTCCCTAGGTAGTTCCTGGTTGCATTATGGTGTCCATGCCGTTTCTAATAACATTGTAGGCTCGGGAGTCCGTGTAGTATTTCCTGAATACGAGTTTGAGCCTCATTCACATGGGTCTTTTGCACTCTTTGTCTTACCCTCCAGACTCCCAAAACATAACGGGTCTCCTTTTAAGCCCTTTTCAGACCCTCTAAACATGAAAAGATTGTTGAGCGATCTTGTGACATTTCACACTCGTTAAACTGAAATTTGAAGTCACGTCTGTCCGAAGGTAGTTTACCCCTTTTTCGGTCTGGATGGTCAACTGTATGAACAAAGGAATACTCTATTGAACTCCAGTTTTTTAGAAGAGTATCCTCAGGTAAGATTTTATTCCTTTTTCGGGCCTGAGGGACTAAATCTACGAAAAAGAAACCCCCCCGAAGTCCATAGTTAAGCTCTTTTCAGACTCCCTAAAATTGAAAAGATCGCCGAGTGACCTTATTCTTTCACACTTGTTAAAATGGTCCAGAAGAATATTCCTGATGGAGTCCATAGTTAATCCTTTTTCAGACTCCTTAAAAGTGAAAAAATAGCCGAGTGATCTTGTCCTTTTCACACTCGTTAAAATGGTTTTGAATTGACGTCTAGTTGGTGCTAGTTTAGCCCTTTTTCGAACCACCTAGACTATTGTTAAAAAAGGTACCCCAACGGAGTTTCCTTTTATGCTTTTTCAGACTCTCTAAACATGAAAAATCACCGAGCTTCCCTTCTCTGGGCTCATTAAACTTACATCGAAGGACATTACCATTGTGTGTTCTATCAACTGCATTTGCATCCTTTACCCATCAGCCTAGTAACAGTTTGCCTTTGCGTCTTAACACCTTTGGCCACTGGAGGATTTTTCCCGAGTATCATTTCTTAGAACATCAGTCTTGTCCTTGTTCCTTGAGCTTGTATGTTTTCTATGCTCATTCCTCCATTGTAACATAATATTCCTTTATTCTTTTTCCAAATCAACAAAAAGAACAAAAAAATCAAATATACCCCAAAAAGAGGATGGGAAAAGTATTTTCTTTATTGGCAGCATCATGAGTCTCCCTTGGATAAAGCACATCTGTCCATTTGATTCATTAGACTATGGGATGTAGTATGACCTTAGGAAGCTTTGCTCGCTATACAGAGTTGTGTCCTCCACCGTTTGGTTACTCTTCCAAACATATGGAGAGTTTGTGTTGCCTCCTGCTTCGTAGACTTATGATTAATAGATATGCTTCATGAGTCTTATCACTTGTCATGCTATTATCCAAGGGAAGTTTGTCAGTAAGCCTGAGTCGGCCCCTTTGCAATATGTCTCTTGTCCGCATACCCAGCCATCCTGAACGTCCAATCAAGTCTTTGTTCGAAATCACTGAAGCCTTCAGTCCGATCATCAAGATTATCAAGTCCATAACCGACGAGCCGTCGAAGACCTCTGGTTAGTGCAGTCGTACACTCATATTACACTCCTACTCGAGTTTAGAAGATTTTGAAGTTGTTGCTCGAGCTCTGAAGTACAACCATCAGGCCGAATCAGCTTCTGAGAGATGGATACTTTATTTTGTATATCTTTCTGATTTCGAGATGTAGCTCCACTGTGTATTATTCGCGGCTACTCTTCATAGTTGTTTGACATGGATCAACAGTGTATTTGATTGGTAGCCGTGGTTCTATTTTTTCCGAGCATGGGTATGCCCGCCTCGGTGAGACATTTGGTATTTTTGCAGACGACACCTCCTGATTCATGATTCCTGGGCTCACTCATTCAGGATATCAGTACAGATTGGAAAAGAATTGGTAATGTATTTCGGCCATCAGATGCTCTTCTGACCTCACACATTAGGGGGCATCTGTTATAACCCTAAATTGCACCACACATGCTTACCTGGCATCAGACCAACTCATATCCCTTCCTTGCCAAGGTCATGCTGAACAAACTCTTGAAAAACCTCTTAAATTAAGTAACCCACACCCTAACCCATTACTGGGCGCGTTGGAACGCTGGAAGGCCTACTACTGCACGCGTTGGAATGCTGGCTGGACCACTACAACCCGCGTTTACCTAACAAAGCACAAAAACAGGAAAGTTGCCGACGGGACGAAAAGCTTTGGGTCAGTTAACTGGAACTCCCAGCCATGCATGGCCAAGAGTTTGTCCAAAACCCTAGCTCCTTCTAACCTATAAAAGAAGGGGTAGGGGTACTATTTGGAGGAGGAAAAAGATAGCAAAGAAACTCTGCCCAATTGCCGAATCCGTTTGTCCCAACCCTTTAGCCTTTCCTCAAGATTAAGGAGAATTCAAGCAAAGTAGTTGGAGGATAAAGAAGAGGAGGAGCCCAGGATCAGAATCGAAGAATGGTGGCCGGTCTCTATCATTATTGTAAGTTGATTCATCTTGATATTAATAAAAGAATACTTTTCCCGTCCCAATGCACGAGTGATATATATTTTATTTGATTTATGCTTAATCTCTAACCCTTAGGTAGAAGAATAGCATGCATGCGTAGTGTTTTGTCTTGATTGCAGGATTGTCTTTGGAAGGAGCAGTGAGAGAAAGCGGATAAAGCGCAATGGAGGATCTACATCAACCGTTGATAAAAAAGGTTAGTAGGTCTTTTCCATGCTTGTGTGTGAAAAAGGGGTTTGATTGTTGGGGTGATAGTTGAAAAGTGAGTTCTTGAGGGTCATGATCTGCATGCAAGTTTAGCCCTAGCTTGTTATTCCGTAGGGTATTATTTCCCAACAACAATGTTAGAGAAAAAGATGATTTTAGCTCTGTTTTGTCATTTTTATTTTGCCAGACTGTGTAAAACTTGTGTTTTTAGTTTTAATGGTGAAATCATTGTGTTGAAGTTTGTGGTGCGCATTTGAAGGGTAACCATGACTTGCTGGGGGGCCCACTAGCGGTCTGGGTAACTATCTTATCAATTTATTTGTGAATTAGATAGCGTAGATGTATTTTTATTTCATTTTCAGTATATGAAATGTTATTTTACTTCTTTGTTATTTAATTTTTTGTTTATAATTTAATTGGTTTAACTTAGTTTTTGCAGGTTATTATGAGGAATCTTGTTAGTATGCAATGAGTTATTAGTTAGTAGAAACAAGCATGCAATCTTAGACACTAACCTTGTGTGTAGTTAGATGGTAGAATAGATTTTCTTCATGTTGAAATAGAGTTTAAAACAAAGTTTTAGGACAAAAATTTAATTCATGTTTTCTTTGACAGGGTTTCGGTGGATTGATAGTGATAGTGTTAGTTTTAATTTGAAAATTGCTTATTCAATTGCTATTTAGTATTTGCTTACTTAGTTGTTAGCTAGTTTACTCATTTCATTACTTGTCATATGCTAGAATAATGTTTAATTTATGTTTAAGAGCATTTCCCTTTTTGCAATTTGAATTGTTAGTTTAGTTTATGTTATGCAATTTCTTGCTTAGATTTAGGTTGCAATTTCAAGTTGTAGTTAATAATTGAATTTAGTATAGTATAAGTTGCTTACGTAGTATAGAGTGCAATTGAATTTCATAGCATAATCTCTTTTTGTTGTTGATGGTTAATGCATGATTACATAATCACACGGATATGCAGGATAGTTGATGTTGTTTCCATAATGGCTAAGTTCTCACTGGATTGTCTAATTCACACTTTTTACTTTGCTATTAAAGTCAATATCGAGTTTATCCCTCTTTAATTATCGTTCATTGTCAAGTGCCATCGCGATATCATAAGACACCGGAGACATAACCATCGACACTATATTTGAGTTTTTTCTTTCTTTCATAGATTATAAGCTAGTTTCCTTGCTTTCATAGGTTAGAAGATATTTTCTTGTTTTCATAGATTAGAAGATAGTTTCCTTGCTTTTGTAAGATAGATAGTCTTCTTTCTTTGGTAGATTAAGGGGTAGTTTGCTTATCATAGGTTAAAGATTAGTTGTTAATTGCTTTTATTATCATAATGCTTTCAATTTAGTAGATTTCCTTTTGTAAATTAGAAATAGTTGTGAAGTTTGATTTTAGAATAGAGTTTACTTGCCTCTTAGCTTAGTTAGTTGCTTATTGAGTAATCTTAATTAGTTTACTTGTTGTAGAAGTTATCCTAGGCTAGTTAGTTGTTTACTTGCTTTAATAGGTTAGTTTCTTACTTGTCTATGTTTGCTTTGATAGGGTAGTTGCTTGTTTATTTACTTTCTTCCACAATATAGTTGCTTATTGAATTTTAGTAGATTAATTACAAGTAGTTTTTCCATTGTTATTGCTTTAGATAGTTTTCTTTTGCTTATTGTCATGATTCAATTAGTTTTCTTTAAGTAGGGTTTTCATTTGCTTTCCTAGAACTATCCATCGATCCTTCGTTCAAAGGTTACTTAGGGTACATAGTTTGAGTTTCTTAGTAGAGTTTGATCATTAGTATTCTTTGCTTGAGTATATTATCCCTTAGATAGCCACTTCCTTAGTTAGAATATACTACTACCAACCCTTCTACCTTGGCATATATTTTGCTACAACTCTAAGTTTACTTACCCCGGGTTGACAATTTAATTGAGGGTTTTTAGTGTGTTTTTAGTGCATATAGAACACCCATCAAGCTCAATAATGATTGGGTTTGTGTGCTCCTGAGAATTTTAACTGTGTAAATGTGTGTTATTCTCTCTGAGATGATTGTGTAATTGTTTTAGATTGAAAACAAAATAATTGGTTTTGGTTGAGTTGTGCATTCGTTGGTTGATCTGTCGGTGAAAATTGTGGTGGGTCTTTGTGGATAATAAATGAATTGGTTATTATCGCTATGTGTTAAAATGGTGGAGGGTTTCACTTTGTGTATCATTTCGGGTTTCTTCTTCACAATCATGAGTGTAACCCTATCTAGTCGCATTCAGATCGCCACTTGGTTGTTGTGTATTTTGCATACCAGAGTCATGGTCGTGGGCTCATTCTCATTGTCTTGGCACCAAAGTATCTCAAGAATTGGTCTTAGGGTGGCCATAACGTTGATATATATCATATGGTTATGGGATGATATAAGTTATGCCTCGGTGTTAGGCATCCTCACCGGTATTGTTGTCAAATGGTTCGACTCTTAAGAAAACAGATAGAGGTTATATCTCTGTGTATTCTTTGTAACTGTCACTGTTCAGTTGACATTCGCCTCTCCTCTGCAAACGTAAAACACACTATGTACACCAGCCTTTTCTACCCTACCCATCATTGTCTTCCTCTATGGCTAGCTGTTGTTCCATTGCCCAGACTGCGAGTTATAAGGAGACCACGTGGCTTACTACTGTGTCTGTATCGAAAGGGCTTTTGTGTGTGGTTGATATGTCCTTGAGGACCTCCAGTTCTATGTGCTATTGTTAAATGAACATGCTCTCGATTGTCTCCTTGTATTTGTTTGTGATAGAGCCTAATTTTAAATCTCCAACCGTTCTTCTCCCTTAAGGCATATTCTTGGTTGTCAAATATTGCTTTATCAAGTAGAGGGGTTATGGAATTTTCCATCTCATCTTTCTATGATTAAATTGGTTGAAATTTTACGATTGGGAACAAACAATAATATGTAGTCGAGGGCTATCTCCTTTTCGTTATACTTCCCCTCATTGTGTCTTACAACATGGTATTAATTGCAAATTGGAAACACCTGTGTGTTTAGGTAGGCTCGATCAGGGTTATAGATAATTATGGAAATGATGACTGTGTGTATTTGGTTATGTTCTCTATGCATATATTATTGAATCATCATGCATATTGTAAATGGTTACATCAAAAATGATGAGGCTCGGGTTTTATGTTGACTGTGGCTTCATTGCAAAGTCTTATTGGTTGATATGACGAAGAATATGTGTAATCGAGCATGTTTTGGAAGTCTGTTCGATTTTGGAAGGGACCTCTGTATATTTTAATTTGGGAAACTATTGTGAATTGGTAGGCAATGGATGTTTTTCAATATAGTGATGCATTATGGATAGAGGTCGAACATATTGCTGTGTGTTTTAAAAAACAAAGGAAGGCAAAGAAATAAAAGATCAACATTTTCTTAACAGTACTGTTGAATGGAAAGTTGTTTCGATTATGAGTATGATTGCACAGACTGTTCTAAATTGAGAAGTTTTGGGAAATTTAAATGCTAGAACAATGAACAATTTGATACACAGTAATTGTTGATATGGTGTTGGTAATTTTTGTATTGCTTTTAGTACAAAGTTATGTTTATTGATTACTTGATTTGTTTTATGAACACTATTTGTTATTTCCCTGCCATTCTCTCACTTTTCCACACATTACAAATCCCCTTACATTCCCAGATTCACTATTCACGCCCTTTCTTAAAATTAAATTATAATTAAATGAAAACTCTATATTATAGAAATTGAAGGATGACACAGAGACGAGTTATAGTTGATATGTTTTACAAAACAGTTGATTGTTTGATGATTTGTTGAGAAGTAGCCATGATCTATTCCATTTCATTTTATCACTTTTCGCTCAATACAACCCCTCATATATCCCAGAACCCTTATTCACCCCCTACTCATTGACAATTATTAAACAATTTTTATGGATTGGATTGCATGAGTCTAATGTGTTGCTGAGCCAAACTTTGTTTCATATTTAAAGAGATGTCATGTATGGTTTGTTGAAGAAACTAGTTTCTAATAAAAGATGCATACAAGAATGAGTTTCTTCACCAGAGGAAGCCATGGATGGAATAATAGGGGAAGAGGAAATTGGAATAGGGCCCCTAGAAAGCCAAGGTTTTCGATACATTTTGATGCAGATCCACAAGAGTTGAACCAGATATTCCAAGCCATATTTTTCAATTGTATTGGACAAGGGGTGATCCAACCTAGGCCAAAAAGGCCCCCTTTCCAACCCCCACATGTCCTTGGTATCCCAGTTCCCCCTCATGTCTCATTACAACCCGAAGTCCCTGCAAATTACAGATGGTAAGAGATTTTCCACCCGATAGTCTCCCAACATCGTGGTTGGCCCAATTTGTCACTACTTTCTCCTCCTCCACCGGTTAACCCTATTGTCCAAGCTTCCCTTGTACACTCACCTACATAGTCTTCCCATGCAAGCAAGAGGATAAAAACTAAATCCCACCATGCACCTGATAAAGGAAAAGTTGTTGTTGCCCCCTCCTCTCCCTCAAGTGACTCTGCCAAATCTGTTTCATCCCACATGCACTTGAGAGATGATTTCTCTCATGTTATCAGTGAGTTCAGGCCTAAAGGCTCCACACAACCTAAGGAAAAGTCAAAAAAATCAAAGGGAGACAGTAGCAACAAAGGGAAAATTGCCTCCCAAAGTGGCAAATATGGTTTTTAAGTGTTTTATTTATTGATTGTTGAGAACAGTTGACTGCAGGAATAATTTTAAGGATGAAAATTTTTATTAAAATGTAGAAACCCGAGCTAATATTACTAGTCCTTAATATGAAAAATGTAAAATGCTTGGCAATAGTTTTGTAAAAATATTCAAATTTCTAAGGATTTTATATAGTTTCTATAAAATTTTAGCGATTTTTAAGGTAAAATAATTTTATTCTATGGAATTTGGGCGAATCATTTTAAAAAAAATGGAAATTGGCGAATCTTTTCTTGGGAAAAACCATGGAAAATTAGCCCATTTGCGAAATTTAGCCCCTAAAATCATCTATGGTTGACTGCTGAAGTTTTTGGACAACACAATATTTTTAGATATTTTGGATATTATATTTTTTTGGATATGGTTTCAAATATCATTGATATTAATTTTCAAATTATGAGAGTGATGATGGGAGCCACAAGGAGGGATGCATTTGAATGATTAACTAGTTGTGTTTATGTTTGTTAAGAAACTAAAGGGAGTCACAAGGGGTCCCACCTACTAGTTATTATTTATTAAAGACCCTTATTATTATTTTATTAATTTCCCCCCTAAACTAAAAGTTAGTTGAGTTTTAGTTAACTTAACTAAAAGAGGTAGTTTAACTACTTCAACTTATTCTGATTGCTTAAAGGTAAAGAGAGAAGGAGGAACAAGGGGGGAATAGAAGGAGAAAACATACTAAGGTCTGCTCTTGAGTTTTATTGAGATAGTTCATTTTTCATTCATTCTTTAATTCATTGAAAGCCTAAGTCTAGTTTATGACAGCAGGGTCCTATTGTAGACAACAAGATTCAAGGATGAATTACATCATTCAGACACTTGTTTTTCAGAGGTGTTGATCTATCTTTGATAGTCTGTGTAGACTTGTCTGTTTGTGAATTAAATTTCATGACTGATAACGGATATTGTGCAGAGTCAAGTGGGAAGAAATCCATGGCAACTTGATCCATCTCTTAAAGTTCAGTTTTTTACTTCCTGTTAGAGCTCCTTTTGTATGGTTTTCATCGGGGACATCTAAGTTTGACTTTGGTCCAAACTTCCTCAAGGAATTTTGTAAAGATAACAATTCTTTTGATTACTTGGAATGAAATAAGCGATTGTTTTTTGTCTCATCTATGTTAATTATTGACTTGGTATTTTTTCTTTTGTCTCTACATTTACTTTTGCATCTGTTATATTTAGAAAATTATGTAAATATTGAATTTTTCAGCAATCTTTTATTTATAAAAAAAAAACAGCCTAAGCCCTTGTAACCAATACAGGTGGATTAGGAAACAATTTTTGAGGCTATAAACATAGGGTGATATTCTCGTCTATCTTGCTTTAGCCAAGAAAGATCTGAAAATGCTTAAGTAAGATCATTTCATATATTTTCCTCAACATGTACCATCCTTGAAATGAGTGGAATTTCCTGGTAGGTTTCCCCAGGTTCTATTCTAAAGTTAAAAAAAGTTTTTTAAAACAATAAAATCGATCCAATATAATAAGTTAATTTTATTAAAAAGTAATTTTTTTTAATTTAATCCAAAATTCCTATAAATTTTGGATTTTATTTGAAACTTAAAACATGCGTTTTAAAAATTTGATTATGTTACAACCTCAGGCTCCATCTCAAGATTGTGTTTCCTTGTGAGAGAATAAATATCTTGCAGACCAAATTTCTTTATTATTGGTCAATGGAATCATTATTCCCTAAAATAAATTTCAAGAAAGGCTAATGAAATAATTTTGTTATTAAAACTTACTCAAGAATTGTCTAAAATAATCAATCTAAATTTAATTAAACTATCATATTTCTAACTGATTTTATCTTAGCTCAAGGATATTTAGATTTATTTCATATAGAACCTAATCAGATTAATATACATAAATTACTGAAAAATAATTAATAACATAGTAATAATAAAGATATGTAGTATCAACCTTCACATACATCACATATATCGCTTCACTTCCAACAAGCATCCATAGACTCTTAGAAGTTATCTGCAAATCCCAATTTGAATTTCCTTTCGCCACTTCATTTAAATAGTTTTTTTGAGATTAGGGCAATCATTTTATGAATATCCTTTCATAATATCTTTTGGACAAGATGGGGGAATCAAAATTTTGAATTTCCTTTCACCATCTGTCTTTTAATTTTTACTTTATTATTTTGAAGTGGAGCCAATCAATGTGTTGGAAAACACAAGGGATGATATTTTTTTTTATATCTGAAAATAGAGTAGGAATGTATACATGTTTTAGGATAATCTGAGATTAATTTTCCTTTAGTTCAAACTATACCTTCTCCTATAGGTAGAATCTGTATGTACAAAAATGTCTTATGTTTAAAGGTTAACCTTGAGAAATCTTATCAACTATAATATAATATCAAGTTTAAATTTACAAGGATTATCCTAAACATACCTTTTCAATTCAAAATAAAGAAATAAATAAAATCTTCACCAAACTTGTCAAAACAACATGCTTATTTTTCTTCTATCGACTAGGTTTATTATTTCTATAAAGATTCTTATAATTAAATAAGAAAGAGAGACTTAGTCTTTATTTATTTAAAATAATCTAGGCTACTTAGTAACATATTTGTTACAAATTTTATTTATATACAAGCTTTCTACTTTATCTAAGTGAACTTAACTTGGTCATGTATAAACAAACTTCCAATGATACCAAGTAAGCATTTCATTAATTAAATTATAAACTCTCTTACTGGAAATGACTAAGAAAAACAAGAATAATGATTGTAGCAAAAGAGTGATGGGAAACTTACCATACAATTTATATGTATAGTCAAAGAATGATGAAAAACTCTCATTACCCGATGACTCTAAGAATACTGATAACACATCTTCATACTGATAAGATATGAGTACCTGATTATCTGTATGACCATTGTATTTGTTGAAAAGACTGCACTCCTTTTTCAAGATCTATGTTCTGCTAATGAGATAAGATTGTTCCACTGGTGCATCTCCAAGTAATATTTGTTTATGTTCATTAAGCTATAAGTCCTTAAATATCATAGGTAGCAACATATCTATTTGTGGCTCATCATAAAATTGAACCTCACACTCATAGTGAAATAATGATGAGTTGATTTTATTTGAAAAATCCTTTAAATAGTCTTCAATAGGATCTTGAAAATTGTGAGAGGCTTCCTCCTTTTGTTCCCAAAAATTGAATTGTTGTTGCACAATATCCACTTTCTTGATAAAATAAGGTTCTTCCACGTGTTCATCAAATGAGGAAGAGGAAAGAGACAATATGCTGACTTCGTTTTCATTAAATTAAAAGTCAACATAATCAATTTGCTAATCATCATTATCATATGTGTGATCCTTAAACATTTCAAAATTTGATAATGAAAAAATTATTTCTTTAAATCTCGTTATCTCCTCATCAAAATCCTCATATTCATCATACACCGACTCAACATAAAAAAATGTTGAAGATGATGTTTTAGAGAGATTATCTTCTTCACTATTAAACTATGCTTCTGAATCATATCTATCATATATAAGATGATGGATATTTAAGCTCTCTAAAAACAAATATAGAGAAGTTTTCTAAAATATACTCATAGCATCTCTCTTGTTCAGATTCATAATTAATAAATTCACTTTTCTCACTATGAAAATCATTCAAGAAATTAATGAAAAAATAAGTTTCACAATCATTTACCTGTTGCTAATCTGGAATATGCAGACCTAATTCTTCCTATTCATATTCTTCTTTCTAATCTTCTGTGTTCATATCCTCCTCTATTTGATCATGCAACATCCCACAAGCCCATAAATTGTTTTCAATTTCTTCAATGTCTATAATTTTTTTTTTCCTTTTTTCTTTCTTTGAGATAAATGATAAATCAAAATGATTTTCTAAGGCATAGTATACCTTGGAAACAAATTCAAAAAGATGAATTTCAATAGTTAAATTGCGATATAAAATTTCAAATCTTTTGTTGAATTTTGTAATATTTTCACCATTATTTCTTCTTATAATATAAAAATCAGAGAGGTATTGATGATGTGATTTTCCCTCAGCCCATTTATACAAGAAAACATCATACAAGTTAGTCCAAGAAGTAATAGATTCAACTGGTAAGTCTCTAAACTATCTTTTCACTTCTCCTACTAAAGACTGAGCCAACATCTGTTGGATAGTTGGTTGTCAATGATGTTGTTTACTTCACGTGATAATAAAAATCAACCCCAGGAGTCCACTGCGTGATGGAAAATTTTGGCGCAGTAGGAGATCAGGGCAATGAAAAACAACGATGGGAGGCTCGTCGCAGTAGGGAAGCGCGACGAAAAATTCTAGCATGGTGGAAAGGTCTTGGGAGACTTTTCACGAGACATAGAATATAGGCGTGGAAAGAAATTCAGCGTGACAGGAAGAAAACCCAAAGAAGAAAGGCTGACTGCGAAAATAAATATCATCCAATATGCTAGCTTGCAGAGAACTCCAACAGGCTTTAAAAATGACTAAAAATGATGAAGGAGACATGACAACTTGAATGAACAGACTCATAATACAAACGATGACAATCAGCCTTCCCACAATGAAGGGATCTAGGATTTGCTGAAAAAACCACAGACAATGCACAAATCGAGAAAGTAAAGAAGAGGCATGCAAGGTGATCAGTATTTATGCTTGAACAAGAGTGGAATGGAATCATGACAGAGGATGATAAATCCATAGCGATGAGAAGTTTGGAAGAGGGTTGAAGATTTACGCAACAAACTCATGTTACAGGTACACTTTGAAGTGTGCAGAGTACAGATGATAAGAGAGACAAATTATACATGATATGAGCATCGTGATTTTTTACCTTTATAACTTTATAATTAGGTGATGATGTTCATTATATCCATTGATGTGACCTTTGTCCCAACAAATTGCCTCGATCTTAGGCACGTAAATTGCCCTTTTCTGACAGGACTCAATCTTTCAATAAAGTGACCTTTACAAGTCGCACATAACTAATCATTACACCCTTTCTAGACTCCAAGGGCCAGACCCACTAGTTGTTGTTTTTGACCCATTCGTTATTTGCTTCTTGACCTCACATGTTTTGACACATGACTTATGAATCATCTAGTACCGACTCTAACTGTAAAAATTACATTTCTAACACACAACATATTACAAAAAAGTCAAGGAGGATAAATTGTCATAGAAAGAGATTAGAAGCATGAAGATAGGGGGAGCACACAAAGTCAATGAAATATTGTTCAAAGAAGTTATATTGACATGGGGAGTTAACCTTTTACCCATGATGTAAAAGGGGGAGAAAGAGAAAGATTGGAAGAGAAATATTAGAAGCATGAAGACAGGGGAAACAACCCCAAGGGGAGATACCCTTTTCCATTGATGTCAAAGGGAGAGAGAAACACGTGGAGAGAAACATCAGAGGAGCATTGGTCACAGGTGGAGTATGAGAATTGGAGTATAATTTTTGCCATCAATACCATAGGAGGATATTGTTGGATAGTTGGTTTTCATTGATGTTGTTAGACAATTTTTTGTCATTGATGTCAACAATCAATGGTTGTCATTGATGTCAACAAATGTGATGAGTGTATTTGGAGAAGTATCCAAAGTGGTCCCCTTATGGGATATCTCTAAGCATGGCCCTCACAGGAATATTCTTTAAATAAGTATACAAGAAACCCATAGGTGTGGTCATGAATCTTGAAGTTGTTTGAGGAATAAGGACATGAAGGACATTGTAAATGCATGTAACACACTCATATATGGATAGTCCTCATCGTTCCATTTCCAACGTTAGGTGGAACTTCATGTAGTTCCTCAAGATTGAGGAGTTATGAGGTCATGAAGTTGGAAGCCCCAAATATGGGTTAAGAAGCTCCTAATTGGTTGTAAGTCAATGAAAGGGTAAAGTGGTTGTAATAAGAAAGTTCAAGAATCCCTAAATTTAAGGAAAGAGGTTACTTAGAAAAAACATATATACACCTCAAGAGTGTTGACGATTAAAATCACAACGATTTTTTTTGCCTGCAACGTATTGCTAAAACCTATTATTATAAGTTAACAATATAAATAATACTAGTAGGTGGGACCCCCTTGTAGATTCAAAGATTAGGTCTAGATCTTATTTCATGGCTATGATGTTGTTCGACACTGCTTACATCATTGATGAAATCTGAGTTTTATTGGATATGAATAAGGCCTGTTATGTGTGGGTTCTAATTGCGACAATTGGATGATGGATAGGGCATGTTATGTGTTTTTTCTGCTTCTTTAGGCTCAAATTTTATGTTTCAACGACCTATGTTATCCATTGTTATCATTTCTATCTGTTCTTGGATACATGATTGGGACACCTGCACAAGAGACATGTTAGTAATAATATATAAGAGCATTGGGAAAGAAATAAAAGCAATGTAACAAAATGCAAAAGGAAGGAACTAGACTATGCTAATATACTACTCGACATGCATTGAAATTGAAATGATTGTTGATAATCCTAGCTAACCATTTAATAGCTATGCGATTTATTGAGTTATACAAAGACATGGTTAATATGCATTATCGTATAGTTGGAAATGGTAAGATATGATGTGGGTGGCGCATTTGACAAGTGATAGATGCTAATTCCAATGCATGGTTTAATTGAATGTGTTAATGAGAAGCTTGATGGCGTGTACTAAGGAATTGAATGAGTGGGGATGGAGGTGACGTGCATTTACTGCACGTCACTAATACTCCTTCCACCGACTGCCAACCTAGTTTGGCTATGGTTCAACTATGCTTTGCTGTGGTTAGGCTTCTACTTTCAAGCAGAGGAAGAACCGCTCCACCAAGCTCTCATTTTTAAGGTGATATTGGTTACATGTATGTCTTTTCTCCATCCATGAATTTTCTATGGTTATGAAATAGAAATTGGCTCGGGATGTATGGGTTTGTGCTTTCCTTAAGTCTAACAACTATGTAAATTCATGATATTTTTCTGGGATGAATCGTTGGTGGTTTCATTGCAATAATACTTGAAGTCACAATGTTATTGGTCGTTCTGAGTGTTAGCAACCGTAAAGGCTCTCTATCATCCTTGCTAGTTTTAGTTGGAGGGTTTCATTTGGTATAGAATGGCTGGCTATCTCCACACATTCATATCACCATACCCAGTCGTTTGTTGTTCTGGGGTTACTGGGTTTTAAAACACCTTGTGTCCCTGTGCATTGTTTCACTTGGGTATGGTTTGTTCATGCTACTAATGGTTGCACAGTGGGTTATATTTCTTTTCCTGGATCTATTATATCTCAGCGTTGTTAGTTGGTCAATTGGGAAAAACACAAGGGTTATACCCTGTGCATTCTAAGTGTTGTTACAGGACCAAAACGAAACCTTGCTTCTCTGTTCATCATCTCTCCTATCATGAGAATTTTCACCCTATCTACGAAGTTATTTGTGGTACACCCTGTGTGTGCACCATTGGTCTTGGATCTTCTCACCCGGTGTGTGCATGATCATTTTATATATGAAAATATTTTTGCTTGGTCTTATGAGGATCTTCATGGTTTTGATCCTGGTCTTACACAACATTATATACACATCAAGGAAGGCATGATACCAGATAGGAAAAAACAAAGACCTATTAACTCTGCTTTTAAAGTAACTTTTCAAAGGGAGATGGAAAATTTCTTAAAGGCTGGGATTATTTTTCTAGTCTACTCTGAATGGGTTTCCAATTGGGTACCTATTTCGAAGACCACTGATCATATTAGAACCTGCATTAGTTTTCGCACTTTCATTCAAGCTATTATGATAAATCCTTTTCCTCTCCTCAATATGGAAATGATTCTGCAATAGTTTGTAAGGTCATAGATGAGGCCCTTACTTGAAAATTTTTTGGGTTATAGTAAAATCAAGGGAAATGGGGAAGATGTTCACAAAATCACTCTTATCACAAATTGGGGTACCATGACTTATAAATGCCTATTTTCTGGCTTACCTAATGCAAGTATTGCTTTTAAAAGACCTATACACACAAATCTTGATGAATTGATCAATACCCATATCTACCTTGATTATCTAATCATATATGTTAAGGGGATGATGATCACTTCAGATTTTCAAGTGTTATTTCTGGGTCCTTTCAAAATGTATTTTGTCCCGGACACTAACTTTTACATTCCAAAGGATTTATAGGAGAAATTGTTTTCCTGCAGCACTAACGACTCTCGTTTGAAACATTACGAGGGACCGACGTGAAAAGTTCTAATGATGTACAGATTTTCTGTATACTAGTAGCCTAGCTCTGCTTTCAATTTTGCGCTTCTCTTTTCTTCTTTATAGTAGTTTGACTTCTGCCTTTTGTGTTAAAACATTTCTTGCTGCTTTTTCATTTCTGTCTTTTTATTGCCGCTGTTTTAATCTTGCAATTTTTCTTCTATCATGTTTTGTTTCGTACCATCTCTTAGTTAATTTGGTCAAAATAAGGTGTTGGATCAGTTTTGCCACAATCACACTCTTGCAAGATTTTGTTGGTCAATAACAGTCAATCTTACACAACAGTTACGATGTTTCCCCTAAGAACACGCTTAGATTTGTTATCTGCTTTCACTGCTGTTTTATAAAGAGATTGGTTATCTCCTGCTTCTACTTTCCATTTCTTCATCCATTTGAGAAATAAAGAGCAAGTCCATAAATTTATCTCCTTGAAGTAAAGAGTAAAATCTGGTTGAATGATCATGCATATAGGGATAAACCCCTTCATACTTAACACTTTTCATGAGTTATTCCCAAATTCCCTGTCATTT
Source organism: Picea engelmannii (assembly GCA_009831015.1). Taxonomy (NCBI): domain Eukaryota; kingdom Viridiplantae; phylum Streptophyta; class Pinopsida; order Pinales; family Pinaceae; genus Picea; species Picea engelmannii. The sequence continues at coordinate 223,344 of ML778911.1, read as the reverse complement.
TTCCATTAAATTTGCTCACTTCCCCCTCTTACATGATCACTCTGGTTATATCTTCTTGATATGTTGTTCTTGGTCTGCGAGACCATGAGTATTGAGTTCTAAATCCATTGAAAACAAATTTCCCCGTGGAGTCGCCAGTTTGTTGACGATTAAAATCACAATAAGTTTTTTTGCCCACAAAGTATTGCTAAAACCTATTATTATAAGTTAACAATATAAATAATACTAGTAGGTGGGACCCCTTGTAGATTCAGAGATCAGGTCTAGCTCTTATTTCATGGTTATGATGTTGTTTGACACTACTTACATCATTGATGAAATCTGATTTTTATTGGAAATGAATAAGGCCTGTTATGTGTGGGTTCTAATTGCGACAATTGGATGATGGATAAGGCATGTTATGTGTTTTTTCTTCTGCTTTAGGCTCAATTTTTATGTTACAAAAACCTATGTTATTCATTGTTATCATTGCTATTTGTTATTGGATCCATGACTAGGACACCTGCATAAGAGACATGTTAGTAATAATATATAAGAGCATTGGGAAAGAAATAAAAGCAATGTAACAAAATGCAAAAGGAAGGAACTAGACGATGCTAATATACTACTCTACATGCATTGGAATTGAAATGATCGTTGATAATCCTAGATAACCATTTAATAGCTATGCAATTTATTGAGTTATACAAATACATGGTTAATATGCATTATCATATAGTTGGAAATGGTAAGATATGATGTGGTTGGCGTGTTTGACAAGTGATAGATGCTAATTCCAATGCATGGTCTAATTGAATGTGTTAATGAGAAGCTAGCTGGCGTGTACTGAGGAATTGAATGAGTGGGGATGGAGGTGATGTGCATTTAATGCATGTCACTCATACTCCTTCCATCGTCCGCCACCCTAGTTTGGATATTGTTCAACTGTGCTTTGTTGTGGTTAGGCTTCGACTTTCAAGCAGAGGAAGAACCCCTCAACCAAGCTCGCATTTTTAAGGTGATCTTGGTTACAAGTATGTCTTTTCGCCATCCATGAATTTTCTCTGGTTATGAAATATAATTTGGATAAGGATGTATGGGTCTGTTCTTTCCTTAAGTTTGGAAACTGTGTAAATTTGTGATATTTTTCTGGGATGAATCGTTGGTGATTTCATTGCAATAATACTTGAAGTCACAATGTTATTGGTCATTCTGAGTGTTAGCAACCATAAAGGCTCTATGTCATCCTTGCTGGTTTTAGTTGGAGGGTTTCATTTGGTCTAGAATGGCTGGTTGTCTCCACGCATTCGTATCACCATACCCAGTCATTTTTTGTTCTGGGGTTACTGGGTTTTAAAACACCTTATGTCCCTGCACATTGTTTCACTTGGGTATGGTTTGTTCATGCTACTAATGGTTGTGCATTGGGTTGTATTTCTTTTCCTATCTCTGTTATATCTCAACGTTGTTATTTGGTTGATTGGGAAAACCACGAAGATTATACCCTGTGTGTTCTAAGTGTTGTTACGGGACCAAAACAAAACCTTGCTCCTTTGTTAATCATCTCTTCTATCACGGGAATTGTCACCCTGTCTGCGAATTTATTTGTGGTACACCCTGTGTGTGCACCATTGGTCTTGGAGGTTCTCACCTGGTGTTGGGGGTCAAATTCAGTCTCCCTATGTTCATACATAGAGAAAACCCTTGTTTTCTCAAGCCTAGGTTTTGATAGAGGGAGTCGTTATGGCCTGCCGGGTATACTATTGATTGTTATGAGTTGTTGGTGTATTGTCGACAATGTTCAGTTTCTGGCTCGTCTCTGTTGATTATGTTGACAATGGTGTTTGTTTTGGGGTTTAGTCACTACACTGGTTATTATGACAATCAAATTGATAAAATCAACATTGTATATTGGTTGATTGGAGAATTTGATTGAATGCATAGTCATTGTCTCTTACATTGTAATTGTTGAATTTTTAATCCAACATTAGTTGATTAATGCACAACGATGCTTCATGCGTGATGCGTGGGTATGTGTGGCATCCCTATAGCATGTTAAGTTGAGTTAATGATTGTTGTGACTATTTGTTTTAAATTGTCGAATGTAGTACTACAATCGTGAAAATTATGGCACGACCATCCATTGCCTATGTTATAGATATGATTTGATTGTGCCATCAAAGAGGGCCACGGGTTTTAAAATATGGCTCTGTTGCAATTTGATCGATTGTGTTATGATATCGAGCATGTTGTTGTTGCCTCATTGTATTGGATCGATAGCCCAACATTGTGGATGTTTAGATTCAGAATGATTGAACCTGTACAGTCACTGAAAATCTCTCGCGTTTTGTTAAGTGGTCTGTGTATCCCTCAACGTCGTATGAATTGAAATGGTGGTTGTTGTCTGTGTGGTTAAATGGAAAGTCAGGATCTTTGCAATTGAATTATGAATCATTGTGTTTGACTATCCACTATGTATGAATATCATATATCTTAACAAAGATAAGCACAAGTGCTATGGCAGTATGGTCTCGTTAGAATTGAGGGATAAAATCAGGCATGCTTTTTGTGTCTGTGTTGATGGAAGGTGGTTTATTTTTTATGCTGAAAAGAGTGGAATTAAGTGACTGTCTATTCATTTGGGAATTGCTTTAAAATATTAAATGGATAAATGAGAAGAACATAACTCCTCTACAGGTTGTTGTGGAATGCATATTGTCTTGTTTTAATGACATTGTGTTACAAATTGACTACGAACAATGAGCAATTTAATGCATAAGAATTGTTTAAGTTTTACACAATAGTTGTTCTTTTGGCATAGTGATCAGTTTGGTTGGTGTTGGATCTTTTACGTTGATATGGAATGATTTTATGGATTACTTAATTAATTTTATGAACAATACCCACTCTCTTTCCCTACAATTATTTCACTTTTCGCTAATTACAACCCCCTTGCATTCCCACATCCATTTTTCACTCCTTGTTCTTAAAATTTAATCACAGTTAAGAGAATTATATTTTGAAACAGTTTGAAATCGTAGTTTCTTGGTTGGAACACAGTAATATATTCTTGGATTTACATTACAGTTGATTGTTGTTGTCTTTGAGCAATAACCATAACTATTTTCCCTCTTATTTTATCATTTTTCGCTCAATACAAATGCATCACATATCCTAGGACCTTTTGTTCACCCCCTGTTCATCTACAACAGTTAAACAATTTGTATGGATTGGATTGCATGAGTCTGATATGTTGCTAAGCCAAAGTCTATTTCATATTTTGAAAGAGTAGTCATGTATGGTTGTTAAGGGAACTATTTTCTTATAAATTATGCATACAATAATGAGCTATTCAAATAAAAGGCTGAAGATCGAGGCTTTCTATGCCCCTGTCAAAGGGAAAGCCACTACTGCCCCTTTCTCACCTTCAAACAATTATGATAAATCAGTGTCCTCCTGCATGCAACGAAGGGAGGATTTCACTCATGTGATCAATGAGATTATGCCTAAAGTCTCCACACAGCCTAAGGCAAATTCAAAGAGTTTAAAAGGTGATAGCAGTAATGAAGTAAGGATTGCCTCACCGACTGGGAAATATGGATTTTAAGTTTTATTTATTTTTACTATTGGTGAGAACAGTTGACTTGAGATATTTGGACAATAGGTTTTTTGGGATATATTGGTAATATATTTTGAAAATGATTTTAAATATCAATGTGATAATTGTCAAATATGAATGTAATTATGGGAGTCACAAGGAGGGGTGTTTTTCTTAATTAACTAGTAATGTTATGACTGTTAAGAGCTAAAGGGAGTCATAAGGGGTCCCACCTACTAGTTATTATTTATTTATAACCCTTATTATGATTATTACTTTTCCCCCTAATTAAAAATTTGGTTGAGTCTTTAGTTAACTTAACTAATGAGGTAGTTCAACTACTTCAACCAATTCTAATTTGCTTAAAGGCAAAAGGAAAGGGAGGAACAAGAAGAGGATAGAAGGAGAAGCATACTAAGGTTTGCTCCTTGAGTTTATGCTGAGATAGTTCAATTTTCATTCATTCCTTAATTTATCACAAGCCTAATTCTATTTTATGATAGCAGGGTCTTATTGTAGACAACAAGATTCAGGGCTGAATTACATCATTCAGACACTTGTTTTTCAGAGGTGTTGATCTATCTTTGATAGTCTGTGTAGAATTGTCTGTTTGTGAAGTATTTTTCATGACTCACAAAGGCTATTGTGCAGAGTTGAGTGGGAAGCAATATGTGGCAAGCTGATCCTACTTTTAGAGTTCGGTTTTTTATTTTCTGTCAGAGGTCCTTTTGTATGTTCCATCGGGGATGTCTAAGTTTGACTTTGGTCTGAAATTTCTGCATGAAATTTTGTAAAAAGAATGACTCTTTGGTGAATTGGAATGAAATAAAGGATTGATTTATGTCTCATATGTCTTGATTATCATCTTGGTGTCTTTACTTCTGTCTCTACATTTATTTCAGCAACTGTTATATTCAAAAAATCACATTAAAATGAATTTTCCAGCAAGCTTATAATTGTGAAAAGACTAGCCTAAGCACTTGTAATCAATAATTGTGAGTTAGGATTTTATTTTTGATGGCTATAAACATAGGGTGATATTCCCGTCTATTTTTCTTTAGCCAAGCAGAATCTGAAAATGATTTAGTAAGATCATTTCATATCTTTTCCTCAACAAAGAGGTCACTCATAAGTACATTCACACACACATTATATTGAATATATTTTATGCAAGTACGTGATTCTTATGTGAGGTAATCGAGGAGATTTTAAGTGAATTTTAGAGGGAAGATGAAGTAAAGAAGAGAGAAATTCCAAGGGAGGATGAAGTCTTGTGATGATGTGTTCTAATGTATGTTATTTAAAGGCCACGTTACCATTTTATCTATAGAGTTTTTTATAGAATGATTCAGATAGAAAAATTTGGAGGAGGTTGAGGAGACATATCAAGTTACCATTGGTAAAAATTTCAGATTTTGGGTCATTGTATTGTTTGAGATACACTCTGTGGAATATAGGGTTTTGACTAGTCCTGAAACTAGTATTAAACATGTGTTCTGGGTAAAAAAATCATAACTTATTCATAGAGGATCAAAATTATGTGAAACCAATTTCAGTGGAAATATTATAGTATGTGATATATTGTGTACAAGTTTCAGAATCATATATCAAATATTGAGCACGTGACATGTTGTACAAGTTCTCTCTCCAGAATAGGCTAACATTCAGGAAGGTTTTCTATTTTCTCTATAACTTCCGTTCTAAGAAGTTTCAGACCCTAAAATTTTGAGGAGATGGAAGAAATATATCAGAGTATCCATGGTTAAAATTTCAGACCTTTTTTCATTACATGTATAGAGTTATGATTGTTTAAAGTTAGGGTTTGTGACTAATCCAAAACTAGTCACATGAGACCGAGGTAAAGTTTGATGAAGATGTTATTCTCTTGTTGCTGAAGTTGAGGAAGAGATACAGGTATGCAATTTTGTGTATAAAGTTTTCTATAGGATTAGAGGTATGATTAAATGTGTCATTGAAGGTTATGTTTATGGTACATGCTTGAGGCATGTCTTGATGATGATGGTACATGATATGATACACCTTTGTGATGATATGATACATTGTTAGAAGTATATCTTGGATATCTTGGTATTTGGTTTGGTATATGTCACGGTGATATTATCATATGCTTGAGGCCTATTGTTGAGACATTGGCACATCTTGGATACATGGTACATGGTTGAGGTACATGGTATGGTACATGTTAATGTACATAGTATGGTACATGTTGATGTACATTGTATGGTACATGTTGATGTATATGGTATGATACAGGTTGTGGTACATGGTTGATGTACAGGGTTGATGATTAATGTGCATGGTTGATGTACATGGTATGGTACAGGTTAATGTACATGGTTGATGTACATGATATGGTATAGGTTTTGGTACATGGTTGATGTACATGATATGGTACAGGTTTTGGTACATGGTTGATGTACATGGTATAGTGATGGTTTTGGTATCCATGTGAGTGGATCTGGTTATATTTGGTTGATGATGGTATATCTGTGATAGTAACAGTGTCGGGTTGGTTGATGTGACAATGATGGTGATAGGTTGGTTGATGTATTAGTGACAATGGAAGTTATAGGTTGATTAGTGGTAGTAATAATGAGTCTACACTTATATTTTATGGCGACAGGACGAGGCAAGGAAAGGGGGTTGTAGCCTCCTTTTGGTTGGTGTCGAAGAAATTAGGGAGTTGGTGCTTCCTTTAGGTTGGTACTTATAAATCAGGGGATTGGTTCCTCCTTCTGATTGGTTTTAGAGATTTAGGGAGTTGTAGTTCCTTCAGGTTGGTGCCTGTAAATCAAGGGGGTTGGTTCCTCCCTCCAGTTGGTGCTGGAGAATTTGGAATTTGGTGCTTCTTATGAATGTATTCTTGATATATATAAGAAATAATTATGTGGTCTTCTCCCATTTGCGTCTCCACATAAATTCTGGTGTACTGTGCATGTGGTTATTTGATGTGATGATACTTCTTATGGTTATATGCTCATGATATATTGAATGCAATCATAAATGATATATTGGTGATAAAGTTGAATTTTATATATTGTGATTGAAAGTGGTAAAAAGTGCTCATACTGATTGACCCCCCCTCTCAATATTACAACAACATCCTCATACTGAATGTCTAAGCAATCTGTGAAACGTTCAAAGGATGCCATGTGATTCTGTATTGTAACATCATCTTCTCCATTAAATATAGGAAGATATTTAAAAAATTTGGGAGGTAAATCATGAAGAACTACTGGCAGTGTGAGAGGTTTATACCTGTTCAAAAGCCGATGATGAATCTTTGCATGTTTTTTTTCTTTTTTTGTAAGTGAGTGTGAATTCTTGTATTACTGAAAGAAGTTATGATACAAAAAGGAAAAGGGGAATCTCTGGATCTGCAAAATAGGAAACCAGATCAGGGTTCTCAGAGTTACGTTATCTAAGATAGCAGGGGGGGGGAAGGCTGGGCCGCTACCTTGGAAAACTGACTCAGCCCTCCATATGAAATTTTGAAAAAACTAAACCAAAACATATACATACAAGACATAACCATAAAAAAGGGGTAGCTCCTACACTAAACACAACTTGACCAGGGGCTGAACCTATGATAGTCCAGGATGATGGGATGTCGTTCGTCTCCATCCTTTCTTCCGTCGTTCTCCTTCCTTTGGTCCACCATGCATGTCTTTCTGATACAAGCTGGTGTTTTGTTCTAGTCTACTAGAGTGATGTCCATGTGGTGGACATAATGTAGGTAAAGGTGGAATTGGCCTGCCATTCGTTCCATTTTTTCCTTCTGGCTCCTCTGGTCCTCAGCTAGTCTTTTTTCACAGGCCTCCAGGTTGCTGAGGCGATTCAAAATTTCTGTGAGCACCTTCTTATGGTCCCTGATAGCCTCCCTACTGGTCTCTTTCCGGTTAGTGCTCATATTTCCTATCAAAATTTTTGTTCGTCAAGCCTCCTCCACCATTTTGTGGTAGAGGGTTGTTTTGGGTTGTGTGGCCCTTGGGTCCTTATCCCGTCAACTTCCTAAACTAGTTCCTTCCAGGCTTTGCCCTTGCTTGTGGTGTTAATTTCTCTCTCCCACCTGTTGATGATCTCTTTTCCCTTTGGATCAACTTGCATGAGAAAGGTACCCTTGACTTCTCTGGCCGCTTGCTCTATCCTTGTAACCCTCTGGGTGCTTTTCGAAGGTTCTTTCCCCTGTGGGCCTCTCTTACTATGGGTTTTCTTCATTCGTACCATCTTGGCTTGTTTGTGGTGGTTTTTTCCTTGGGTTCTTCTTTTGTTCCTATTCGCCCCTTCCCTGTATGTAAGATGGCCTCTGTAATTGATTCTCTCTGGTCTGTGGCACTTCCTAGTGTTTCTCCTCTTATGGGACTTCCCCAGCTGCAGGTGCGTCTTGGAAATCATTGACCACTCATAAAGGTGTACCTTCTGGTCCTTTTTCACTGTTTCGGTATGTGTGCTCTTGGGAGCCCTTCCGTAATCCCCGTGCCAATCCTTTTCTCTTCTTGCTATATGAAGATCATTTACATTCCCAGTATTTGTACTTGGGTGGGGGGCACCCATACTTGACTATGCAAAACCCTTTTGTCCTTTGTCCTTTGCTGCCTACTAATTATCTTTTCTTCTTTCCCACAAGCAACCCCTGTACTTATTCCTATTGACAGGACAATGGTGTCATACCTCCTCTTGTTGTGTGACTTGGATCTGCATTGTAACCCATGTTTGAGTGGTGGGTGATCAGATTCTGCCTGGATCCATCGTTCCCTTTAGTTATTTTTCCACCTCCATCCTCGATGTGGTCGTCCGTACTTTACCTGTCGTCATAGTCTTTTTCCACCAGTTGGATGTAGTCTATTCAGAACTAACCATTTAGGATGTTACTCCAGATAGTGTCCAGTTCTGGTCCTTCCTTGTCGACCCCCTCATTAGCGATTCTTTCCACCAGTTCATTTGCTGACCTACGTACCCAATGCAACTCCACTGTGATCTCCATATGCAAGTGCTCCTAAATTTTTTGCAGGGAATGTGCCAAGCGCTAGTGCCTCTGAATTTTTCCCACTCTGGTATCGTTTTGGAGTCTCCTTACTATGTTGATAACCAGCATGGAATCTCCTTCCACTTTGTCATCATTTCCTAGCTTAGAATCTCGAGGCTAGTCTCCAGGGCTCTGAATTCCATGATGTTGTTGGTTGATTTTCCCAGACTCCTAGCATACAACCAGATGATATTTCCTTCACTATTCCTAATTACTCCTCCCAGTCCTATCCATCCTGGGTTACCTTTTGACGCCCCGTAAAAATTTATCTTGAGGGAGACTACTGGTGGTGGTTTCCAGTTGCGCTCACCTACTTGGAGTTGTGGTGGCCATATTACCTGATTGGGGTTGTGTCTGTCTTTCAGGTGGAAGGCTTCTAGGATTCAGGAGTCCTAGTCTGTGAGTTGCGCTCTTCCTGTCTGGCAGTTGCGGATCTGTACCGTTTCCCTTGTCATGGAGATTCTTGTTTCCTTGATCTTCCCTTTTGACCATATTTTGTTCCTGAAGATGTGCCAATTCCTTTCCTTCAATATTTCCCAGATGATCATTCTCGGGATGAGAGTCCAACATAGATTCACCTCTTTGTTTTCGCTGTAGTTCTCTTTCCAGGTGTTGATAGTTGCAGAAATGTTACCTTGGATCCTATTGGACTATCGGAAGATGCCTGCCGCTGAGTCCTAGATTTTTACTGTGTAGGTGCATTCATCGATGATATGGTTTGTTGTTTCTTCCTTGGCTTGACAGAGGTGACATCTGGATGGACCTATGAATCCCTTTTTCCTTAGTTTTTCCCAAGTTAGAATTCGGTTGTGGAGTATTAACCATTGGAACATTTTTATTTTTGGCCAATGGGGGTTGTTCTAGAGCTTAACCCATTGTTGCATTAGGTCTTCTTGGTCCTGGTCCATGATATAGTGTCGAAATTATTTTAGGTTGAATTCCCGTTGTCTTTTTGTTCCCATCTCAACTGGTCATTTTCTTTCGTGACTGCTATTTTTTGTCTCCCCAATTCCTCCTCCACCTCTTTTACTGGTGTTGCGGTTTGGTCTCTATTATGTGGAGTGAGAGTGTCCCAGATTCTCCATTTGTTTTGATCTATTTCTTGTTTCTAGTAATGGTAGACTCTAGTTTTACCTTGCGCGATCATCTCCTGTTGGAGTTCCTCCCTGTCCGGTTTCTCCATCCTAGGTTCCTGTTGCTAGGCGTCCTCCTAGAATCTGGTTGTTCTGCCATTCCTAACTTCCCAAAATCTGTGTGTCTGAATCCAGGCTTTGTTGCACCGGACTAGGTTCTAGATGGTTGAACCTTCCTTAGTGCATGTGAAGCAGATTCTATCTTGGTTACATATGTCCAGGGCATACTTTTCCTTCCATAGGTTTACCCATGGTGTAGTAGTTTCTTTGACCTAACACCACCAAAGTTTCTCCCTGTAGGCGTCATTAGTTACCTGTGGGTCTTGTAGCCACAAGCCTCCTTTGATTTTTGGTTTACAGACCTTCTCCCAAGCCACCATGGCCCATTTTTTCTTTGTTTCTTCTCCTCGCCATAGGAAGTCCCTTTGGATAGTTCTTATTTTTTGTATAATACCCTTGGGGGTTGGGAAAACAGACATCATAAAGGTTGGAATTGCTTGCAAAATAGACTTGGTCAGAATAAGTCTTCCGACTAGGTTGAGGGATCTATACATACAATTTTTTACCTGCTCCTGTAACTTGTTGATTATTCCTTCCCAAGTTGACATTTTATAAGCTTTTTCTGTCAGGGGAATTCCTAAGTACTTGGTTGGGAGTGTTTTTCATTCAAAACCCAAAATGTTGGCCAGATTTTGTTGGATTGCGGGGTTGGTATTGAAGAAGAAGATAATATATTTGGAATGGTTGGTCTCTACACCGGAGGCTTACCCAAAATCTTCTAGGATTCGTCTATAGGATTTTGCTTCCTTGACTGTGGGTATGCCATGAAGTAAAGTGTCATCCACAAACTATTGGTGTGTGGAAGTGGGGCAATTTTTGAAAGGTTTGATACCTGTTAATTCACCCGTTGCAGTTGTGCTTTTTATGCTTCGACTGAGACCTTCCATCATTAGAATGAACAGGAAGGGGGACAACGGGTCTCCTTGTCGGATGCCTCTCGTGGACCAGAAATGTTTGGCAGGGGCTCCATTTATTAGTAGCGAGTATCTTGTAGTGGATACTAGGATGACAATCTAGTTGATCCAGTGCTGGGTGAATCCAAAGGCTTCAAAAGTCTTCAACATATAGTGCTAGCTAATTTTTTCATAAGCTTTTGCTAGGTCTAGTTGTATTATCATTCCCCCTCTCTTCTAGAGCTTCAGGGTGTGGATAAGCTCGTGGGCATGGATGATATTGTCCATTATTTGTATTCCTTCCATGAAGCCTGCCTGTTCTTGGGAGACCAGAGTGGGTAGGAGGGGCTTCAATTTATTTTCTATAACATTGGAGATTATCTTATGTACCACATTGCACAATTCTATAGGTCTGTAACGATAAGGGGTTTTGGCTCATTTTCTTTGGGGATTAGTGTGATCATTGTAGCATTTAGCGCTTTTAGAATGGAGGCTGAACTTCTAGAGTCTTCCACTACCCTATAAATGTCGTGTTTGACAATTTCTCAGCAGGCTTTGAAGAAGTCCACTGTGAAGCCATCTGGACCTGGGGCTTTCTCATTAGGCATTTCTTCGAGTACTTGGTCAATTTCCTCCTCAACAATGGGCTTGTTTAGGTTGTTATTTTTTTCCTTGGTGACTAGGCGGGGGATATGTTGGGTTATCCTTTGTATGGCCTCCGTTCTGTCTTGGTTGGGTTCCTGGGCTATCTCGTGGAAGTGGTTTACCAAAGTAGTTTCGATCTCCTTATGTGACTCTCACTCTATTCCATCTTGGTCCTTGATTTTCAGGATTTTGTTATGGGCTCTTCTGGCCATAGTTGTTGTATGAAAAAACTTGGTGTTCCTTTCTCCTTCCCTTAGCCATCTGATACGAGACTTTTGTCACCAAAGTGTTTCTTCTTTCTAACATCGAGCTTCCAATTCCTGGGTCATCTGGATCTCTTCCTTTTTTGGATCCTCCGTATAGCCCTCCGATATGTAGGTTTCTTGGAGTTTTTTCATTTGGTCTTCTATGTTGTTTTTCTCTTGGTTTATATTCCCAAAAGTGTCCTTGTTCCACTCCTTGAGCTTATATTTGATGTAATTTAGTTTCTTATAGATTTTGAACATCCTTTTCCCTTGCTCTGGTTTCTCCTCCCACCACCACTGTTTGATTCTTTCCTTGAAAGTCAGGTGTTCGATCCAAAATTTCTCAAATCTGAAGGGTCTAATCTTTGGTGTGGTTTGGAATCCTACTTCCAGTTGCACTAGCTAGTGATAAGATCCCCCCCATGGAAGGATGTTGCAATCTAATTTTAGCCCCTACATAATGATTGACTCCTATACTAGGAATCTATCGAGTCTTGTTGCTACCTGATACTGGTTCATCTGTTTATTGTTCTAGGTGAACTGGGCAATTTTAGTTTTGAGGTCTACCATCTCCGTTGTGTCTATGAACTCTGAGAATTCTCTTGCATCCCTATCCAATATTCTTGTACCTCCTTTTTTCTCCACAAGTGACGTGATGATGTTGAAGTCCCCTGCTAGGATCCATTAGAGGTTGTTGGATCAGGTTTTAAGGTCTTCTAGGTCTCGTATCATTCCTCTCTTTTCCTCTGACACCTGAGGCCCATACACATTAGTGCATATAATCACTTCTGTGTTTCCAATGATTTGCATGTGAACCGTAAGGGTGTGCCTAGTCGCTTCGGTTGCTATTAGGCTTATTACTTGTGGGTTCCGTAAGGTGAGAATACCCCCTGCCATTTGGTGGCCTCCGATAACCACCATCTTGTACTTGTGCCAATGTTGTTTACTGATTGCCTCCATTCTATCTGCAGTGCATTTTGTCTCTTGAATGAAACAAAGATCCGATTGTTCCTGCTTTAGTCTATTTCTAAGGATTATTTTCTTTCTTGGGCTGTTTAGGCCTCTTATATTCCAAGTTATAACCTTCATTTAAACATGTGGGGGGGAGTTGGGGAAGAGTTTCTTGATCTTACCTGAGTTTATTAGTAGCACTCCAAGCTCCTGTAGGGCTACGTTGTTGGATTTCCATCCTTTTTTCCTCCTCGTCTTCTTGGGTGAGAGATGTGGTTGTGCATCATCGGCTTTGACTCCTAGGTGTCCTATCTCGCCGTGTTTTCTCTTTAGTCCTCTAGCTTTGGCTTCCTCCCTTAGGAGAAACAGGTATTGAATGCGATCAATTTTCTCTATTGGTACTTTGTCTACTCCCTATCTTTTCCATTGCTCTAGTATGTTCGAGAGATCTATCCCTTCCCTTTCCACAAGGTCTCTCAGATCAGGATATTCTGTGCCTACTTCGCTTGGGGTCATTTCCGCATCTCCCTTTGCTTCTTGCATGGAGGTGTTGTCATCCCTGGTTTCTCCATCCATCGGGGTTGCACTACTCCCCTTTTCCTTCTTGTTACTTGGTCGATTGGTGGGCTCATTTTTTTCTTATTCTCTAACATCTTGAGCTTTGGTCGAGTCTTTTTTGTCTTCTGCCCCTTTACTGGTTTTTTCCCGTCCTTTTGTTTTATTCCGAGTCTCCGGGTTATTTCCTGATGGGGTTTTAATCTTCTTTTTTTTTACTCTACTTCTGGAGTTTGGTTTTATAAGCCCATCCTCATGCTACTGTGGCTTGGGGTTTTTCACTTCCTATTTTTTATTGAGAGGGAATTCTATGATCAGGTGTCCATGTTCATGGAATCTTCTGCATCTGAAGGGGATCTGTTCGTAATTTATGTTTTGGATCCATTCCTCATCCCTGAATTCCATACTTATGGCTTCTGGGAGTGCTCCCGACACATCCATATCTATGCAGATTCATGTGTAAGATGTATATCTCCATTTTAGGTTGGCTTCTGAGGTCTTCACATATTTCTCGAGTTTGTTTCCTATTACTTCGAAAGTCAAGGGAAACCAATAGTCTAATGGTAAGGAATAAAATCTCAGCTAGACTGACACCTTTTTGAAAGTCTCTTTTTCTGGGGAGAAAATTTCCTTCCATGGCTGCATGTACAGTCTTGTTGAGGCATGAAAGTATGGTCCTCCCTCAAAGACTCTATCCCTGTCCTCCAGGTTCATGAATACTGTTGTGAAGAAGCCTTTCGAGCCCAGGTGGAGCTCCACTTCTCCACTTGGATTCTAGTGATATTTAATCCAGTTGCGCAACGTTCTTTCTGTGGGCCACAAACCCATGAGCTTGCATATTAGTGCATGCGTGTTCATCTGGTCCCTATAGAGTTGTGTTTGTGGATCCTCCAGTATCACCTTGGGTATCATTATTGTTTTGGGTTTGCACGGGTTGCGCCCTTCTGTCCCGTTGTGATGCATTGTGTCTTGCACCTCACTCTGAGTTTCTCTATCTTATTCTCCCATGCACTCTCTTTTTCCCTGGTTCCTTTCCTGACCTTTTCCTGGGTCTGATCCCGAGGTGCCTGTCATTGGTGTCTTGAAAACTACGCCTCTTGTCCCTTTCCACTGTCCACCACTACCTCTTTGTATGAGGGGGTTCCCTTACCTCACCTTTGGTGCTCATAATGTCCTCTGCTGTGGCCGCAACTGCCAAACCCTAGCTTGCAGTTGCTCCAAACCCAAATAGTCCAGAATTCGTTTTGATAAAAAATATCAGTTTCTCACACCAATGAATCTTTTCATGTTGATCAAAGAGTATATGAGATATTAAATGAATTGGAACATTAGTTTGATTCCCAACTGATGTACAAGAATGAATATTCTAAACAATAATTGGAATTTATGATTTTTGATCAAGAAAGCTCTCAAAAGACTCTAATACAAAAGGCTTATCATTACTTTTAGAGGAAAACAATGAATCGTAACTTTTTTCTTGAGGAGTGTCAAATGAAATCATGTTTAATTTTTCAAAGGAAAGAGATAAAGTTTTGAATTTATGATCTTCTAAATGTACAAAACAATAGACAAATTTTTCCAAATGTATCAACAAATGACCAAACATTAGATCTAAAATATCTTGAAAGAATATTTCCATTTGGTACCTGATCATTTTGAAACAATTCTTCATTTTTTTCAATGGGGTTCGCTTACCAGTGGAGTATTTAAGTCTGATTGAAATCACAATGGAGTCGACAGGTGAATAACAACACATACTGTGTCTGGTTCTTGTTCACCTTCGAGAACTAGATATGATCTTGATGAAACCCATGGAAAATATTGAACCTTCACCCCTGACAATTATGCCAAAAAGAATGTTGTAACTTGAGATGGTTTCTAGCTATTTAGAAACCATGCCAAGACATTGTTAAACCAATATTCAGGTCACAAGCTGGATCTTGGAACAGAGGGGGATCCCTTATTAGATCTAGAACAATTGTATTCTTACTGTCACTAAGTAACAATTCTAATAATTTAAGTTCAGATTGCCAGATTTGGGTAACCAACAACACAAAACAAGGTGGACAGGGTTAAGGATATAAATAATAGAAAACTGTAAATACATAGATTGTAATCCTCACAGATAAAATGATTAATCCATTGGTCATAGAGTCTCACTCAATAGAGCACAATTGTTGATAAATATAGATGGAGGAAAAGAGAGGAACAATAAATATCAGGTTTAGTAGAGAGTAATGAAGTCTTTGCATATATGAAATGAAGAAGAATGATTTTTGTGGGAATTTAAATATTGAATCAAACAAAGAAATATCAATTACATGAGCTGAGCATAGTCATTGAATTCAACAAATAAAATCTTAATTAAATAATCTGCAAATGAAAAAAATTACATGACAATGGATGTAGTACCAAGTTATCATCTTAAGAACCTGCAAAATTGCTGCAAATTACAATAATAGAATAGAGAATAGAAATGAAAATAAGAGAAGATTAATATTGAAAATAGAAAATAAAATATGGCTCTATACAAAATGAGATATGAATCCATGAAATAATCTTTTGTCTTTCAGAAGATTACAATAGCCCTATGGGATTCATACAAAGACAGACCTGCTGCTGAAATCTCCTATCCTACTCCCCCCTTTACATATAATCTTTTTCTCCCTTTTATAACTAAATGATAATTTTTTTGATTTCTTGATTTTCATGCGTGCCAATCCTTTCCTAAAAAATTGGAACTGTCTCCATGATTTGTCTCTTTAACATTTTTCTTGACGAAGATTTCTTATTGAATATTATCCTTTCCCAAGAATTCTCGGTCAAGATCATGTTATCAATCAGAAACCATATTTGAATTAGAACATATGTGAATGCTCCTCTCCTTCGCATACATTTTGAAATTTTGTTATGACTAGGTCCAAACTGATTTTTAATAGAATAAAAATCATTTCTCATAATTAATAATCATTTTTGTAGTATTTTGATTGGATATGAAGATTCTTGATGTGTCATGGATGGAAGTACACACATTTCCATCTTGTCATGATTAATGATCTTCAATTATTGCGAATCCCAATCTTCTATGGGTGGTAAGATTTCGTACACCAAAACTTGATGTTAACTAGAGTTTTCCTCGTGTGCTTAGATTTGACCTTTCACAGAACATGTCCTTAGTCATCCTAGATTACACATTGAAAATATTAACTTTGGCGGCATTATGAAATTATTTTCCGATTACAGTCGTCATCGAGACACATGTTCATTAGGTGTTGATTGCGGGTTTTTTTTTTAGTGTTGTTAGAATAACCACATATCCTCGGGGCTGCAATCGATGGATGGGTGCCACTTCAAAAGTATTTTAACCACATAAGTTTTTTGCGCCCCCCCCTCCCTTATGTTATCCATTGAGCACGCGAAGGGGGCCACAATTAATTATAAACCATTGGATCAAAAAGAGACGGTGTGATTTGCATAAAACATGCATCTTAATAGTTTATCGTATAATAAAAGTTTTTTAAAACAATAAAATCGATCTACTATAATAAGTTAATTTTATTAAAAAGTAAATTTATTTAATTTAATCCAAAATTCCTATAAATTTTGGTTTTATTTGAATCTTAAAACATTTGTTATAAAAATTTGATTATGTTACAACACCTTGGTCCACCACTTGGTTCCAAAGTGCTTAGTTCCAGGTACATGTATATCCTAGTTCTCTTCCCAAACCAAGACTCTTCTGCCTCAGGTCACAGTGAGAGACTTGATTCGATTTGCCTTGATTCATCTATGACCTACTTCCATTGTACGACTTCATCCGTCTCTGTCCAAGGAATCACACGACCCTGGATCACCCCACTTTTGGAATATACGAAGCATGTCATACTATGTGCTCTGTTTCTATAAAAATCTCCATTGTGAAACTACTCTAATACCATTTGTCACACCCCCAAGAGTCATGCCCAAGTCCAACCTTGGCATCTCATGGACATGCGCCACCATGATGTTTCTCCCTTGGTATCTTGGATAAACCAAAGATACTTCACCTAGACTACACCTCTTCACCTAGAGCATACCCATACTCTGTTCTAGGCTATGAATGAGTCACATCCTTACTATATGTGATTTAGTTTTATGCTTAGACATTCGTTAACTTAGTTTAACACTTAGTCAATTCGGAATACAATAGAAATCATGTGAAACAAAAGAGACAAATATATAGTGTGGGCAACACCAATGGTTCTTAATACCCAGCTTCATTTATTTCTATTATGAAACTGAAATAAATATTTACAAAAATGGCATTACTGTCCTAGTTACAAATATGGGTAGAGTCTCACGACTTTTCCTTACACATAAAAACTGTCCAAACTTTTGATTTTATCACACCAAGACTCCCCTTTATTTTTCTTCCTTACCTTAGCCTAAGGTGCACCCCACTAGTGCGCCCATCCTTAGAGCTTCGTCTCCCTCCTTCACTTGGTTTTTCATTTTCTTCATTTGGTTGTGCACCCTTTCCTTTATATGGACTCCAAGAGTCACTTGTGTGAAACATCATGTCTCTTCGATGTGTCGCACCCTTCATGAATCATCACACTCAATCGACCATCATTCCCCTTCATGGGATCAGGGCACCCATATAATCCCACACAACCATCAACCATTTATTTATTGGACCAGTGTGCCCCTTGTCTCGTGCTCTTCCTTGTTCTTATCATCACAACTCTTTGTGGGTGTGTCGATGGAGTCATTAAACCTATCCGATGCACCCATGTTTCTAAGGGAAGACATGTCCACTCCTTGGGCATGCTCCCAAGTTGCCTCACCCTTTCCCAAATGCAACCCAAGTATTCATTGTCCATCGTAAGAGAAGAAGGGTGTGTACCTCCTTGGGTGCGCACGTCACAACCGTGCACCATGGTGCTCCTTCCCACACCCAAACATCTTCATTTTCCCAATTGATTGTTTCTTCCTTGTGCTCTTCATTTTCTTTGTCGCTGAATCTACCCAAGGAGTGTAATCTACCCAAGGAGTGTGCCCACTTGGTGGGTGTTCTGGGAGGCCTTACACAAACCGTGATGTAATATTAAAATACTCTTGTACAACATTAATAACAATAGCACTACACATTCAGGTGTAATAATTGTAACAATTATGCTCAAAAATCACAATGACATATGTATTGTTGTATTTTTAGAGAAATATTGGAACTCCAAACAACAATCCCTCTACTCCCAATACCAATAATTTCTTTTTCACTAAAGTTTGGATTGCATACAAAACCATAACTACAAATGTAACTACAACAAGATATATAAATAATTAAATAAAATAAGTTATCCATCATGAATATCTAATTAAAGTGTTGCTAGAGATAATGAATACATAAAACAGAAGAATAATAATACATATGTACATCCTTTAATTTAAAAATATATTCATAATTGATTAAAATATGTAAATCAATGTAAATACCATTTTCTTCCATAAATATAATAACAAAATTAATAATAATAGAAATTGAAAATTTGAAATGATTGATTGAAAGTAAAAAAATTACATAAGAAATTAAAAAGAATGATCCCAATTTCGAAATTACATATTTTAATATCATAGAATGACGTTTGATGTCTATTACATATTTCATTCAACCATGAAAATATCTTCATGGAGAATAATTCTAACATCAAATTTTG
Organism: Picea engelmannii; assembly: GCA_009831015.1. Taxonomy (NCBI): domain Eukaryota; kingdom Viridiplantae; phylum Streptophyta; class Pinopsida; order Pinales; family Pinaceae; genus Picea; species Picea engelmannii. The sequence goes on along the minus strand of ML778911.1, from coordinate 204,542 downwards.
GATATATTTTCATGAGACATTGCAAGAGTCCAAGAATCAGATTATTCCCATCCTTAGAGAATAGATCACGAGGCTTCTACATAATGCAATTTTCAAATGAGTTCCCTTCAATTTCATCATCTTTTAGAACAACCATTGTTATGTTTTACACACAAAATTCATCCCAAAACTCATATGATATTGTTTGCAAGTTTTTGACATATTTACATTTACCATATTTAGTAAATTTACCAACAAACCACATAAATCTAATTTTCTTCTCAAGTTTTTTTCTTTGAACCAATATATTTTCTAAATAATTCCGTTCCATCACTTCCACTTTTGGTTGACCAAATACCAATTTAGAATTTTCAAGAACATAATTCCAAGAAATCTAATACATGTGGTCGCAAATGATATAATTTTGACTTGTATTTAAATTCATTTTCTTGGTCAACATTTTCAAATCCTTCATTTCCCTTTTGGGAGGTTTTTTGGCTAAACAAAAATATTCCAATTCTATTATCAAGAACACATTCTTATGTGAATTTTCACAAAGAATGGGTTTGTGTAAATTCGACCAACCCTTCCCTAGGCTCCCTCTTGAAAAGAATACTAATCTTGAGGAATGATCAATCGATCCTTCCCTAGGATCCCCTGTGATGAGAACATTATTCTTGAGGAAGGATCGAATGACCCTTCCCCATGCTTCCCCTCGATGCGAATAATATGCTTTATGAAGGGTCAATCAAATCTTTCCCATGGTCCCCCTAGACAAGAATACTATGCTTCAAGAAGGATCAGTCGATCCTACCTTGGGTCTCCCCTCAACATGAATACTATGCTTGAGGAACGTTTAGTTGACCCTTCCTTGGGATCCCTTTCGAAAATACCACTAAAATTGAGTAAGGGTTGATCGACTATTCTCCTGGGTCCTTTGAGATGATAATATTATGCTTGAGGAAGGGTCAACTGAATCTTCACCATTATCCACCTTGACTAGAATACTATGCTTAAGGAAGTGTCTATTGATATTTCCCCAAGATCTCCATCAATTTGAATACCACACTAAAGGAAGGGTCAATCAACCCTTTCCTATGATCCCCCTTGATGAGAATACTAGTATTGAGTAAAGTTTGACCATCCATTCCCTGGGCTCCCCTGTGATGAGAATAAATGCTTGATATAGGGTCAATCAAACCATCTTGGGTTCTCCCTCAATGAAAACATTTGGGCCTAGAATAGGTCGACCAAGCCTTCCTTTTAGTCTCCCTCAATGAGAATACAATGCTTGAGGAAACGTTGGTCAACTCTTCTATGAGATCCTCTTCGATAATAATTAAATTCTTGAGGAAGGATCAAGTGACCCTTTCCTCAACCCTTCCTTAAGGAGAATAAAATAATTAAGGAAGGGTCAACCAACCCTTTCCCAGAATACTTGGAAAATAATATAATGCTTGAGGAAGGATTGATTGACCCTTTCCCAACTTTTGACTCAACGAGAATACAGTGTGTGAGTAAAAGATATTCGACCCTCCCTTGATATCCCCCACAATGAGAATAAAATGATAAGGAAAGGGTCTATTGACCCTTCCTTAGGCTCCCTATTGATGAGAATAATATGCTTTAGGAAGGGTTAGTTAACCTTTCCTTGATCTCCCCATGATGAGAACAAAATCTATGTGACAATCAATCTTCTTTGGTATAGGTTTCTATAAATGTTATGAACCGTCAGTCCTTTTCATTATTGTTTCATGGTGACATCACTTTGATGTCAATCAAACTCATAATTATATACATAAAATCATATTACTACTCTATAAAGAATCTGCATATTGTTCAAGTGTATAATTAATTACAAAAACTACATATTTCTTTTGATACATATATCATACATCAACATAGGAAAATTATAAAAAATTACATAATTGTACATACAAACAAAAACCTAATTAAACTCTTTGGGATCAATAGCACTAATATCAATATTAAGTCTCATTAGAGGATAGACTATCATACGAATATTTATATGTAGATGGTGATGAAGTGTTCTTAAAGGATACCACCATCTTTGATTTCTTTCCATTTTCTTGTTAGGAAATCTTGATCTCGTCATTTGGTATCAATGATACATAATTTTCAGTACATAATGCCATATCCAATGAATTGTTTGAACTCATGTTCACATTATTGTGACAACTGATATATATTTTCTTACAAGTCCTACCACCAATGACCTTGAGGGGAGTTTCTATTGGTACAACATATATTATGCTACTATGGAAGGATCATAAAGTTTGGGGTACATGTAGCATGGATTTGAACATGAGTGTGCTTCTTTTGTATGGGTTAGAAGAGTAATGATTGATCCAAACAATAAATATGTTTATGAGGGAAAGTGTCATTACAAAATGATAATTAAGAGTTAAACTAAGTATCATTACAAGTACTTGTGGTATCATATGTTTAAGGAAAATGTGGTACATGTGTGTATTCTTGGTACATATCCCATGGACATATGCATTATGACAACCAAACCTCCCATTCAAGTTAATGTGATATTTTCGTGTGTATCACTCTTTATAATGACATGCGCTAGACCATCTCTCAACTTAAACATGACAAAAGGCAAGACATTCCTTTTTTTTTCTACCCTTTTACAATGTAGAGCCAAAGGTCCCAACCATTGAGACGGTCTTCAATAAACATTTGAAAGATATTTTTATAAATCTCTAAAGAAACATGCAAGGCTTCTAAAATATTAAAACAAACTACAAGCCCATTCATTGCATGAAAGTGTCCCCAAAAAATCTTACAAGCTTGTATAGTCATCTATGATAGGCCTTGAATAACTCCAAGCTTGAATCAATTTTATTAATGTGAGACAAATATAAATACATTGAGATATGAACTTTGGTTTCATATTCCAAGAGTTTTGATGACTATTCCTAATAACATACGACTCTTCATATTTTTCGTAAATGAATAAAAATAATATTTACAATACACCACAATCCCTAGGATTAGGTATCTAACATTCCCATGCCTCGCTTAATTTTATTCCAAGCCTCTTTCTAAACTTTCCAAACTTTTCTCTTCCAAGAAATTTGGTGAAGATGTCTTCAATTTTATCACTTTTGGAACAATGTATCAAGTGAATGGTATTGGCCTCTACATGATTTTGATTCAAATGGTACTTCATGTTGATGTGCTTTGTTAGATCATGGAATCTAGGATTCTTGGCCAACTTGATTGCAGAAGTGTTGTAAATCAAAATTGGAGTACCATTCACCTATTTATTATGTGAATCTTCTAGTATCTTCTTGAGTCACACAATCTCGTTTATTTCTTCTGCAATAGCCACATACTTTTCCTCAATAGTGGAATCTTCTAGAAATGATTGTTTGCATGATCTCCAAGTGATAGCTACTGTCCAAGACTAATGGGATGTCATAAAGTAGACATTCCATTCTCATTATCACCATAAAAGTCTAAATATATATATCCAACTAGTTTGAAGTCCTCCACCTTAGAGTATTTGAGCCCAAAGTCTTAAGTTTCCTTCAAGTACCTTAGAACTCTCTTTGTAGAAAACCAATGTCCTTCACAAGTTTCTTGGATGAACATAGAAAGGATCCCAATTATAAATGAAATATTCGGTCTATTAGTGGTAAGGTAGATGAGACTCCCCACAAGCTATCTATATTTAGTTTCATCCTCAAATTCATTCCTTTCTTTTGATGTTAGCTTCAAATTTTTCTCCATTGGAGTAGAGAGAGGATTACAATCAACCATGCCAAATTTATTCAACAACTCTCCAATTTACTTATTTTGGGAGATGAATGTATACCTTGGATACTAAGTTACTTCAATACCCAAGTAGTAGTTAATATGTCCCATGTATGCCATCTCAAAACCCTTCATTAGTTCTTTCTTTATGCATGCAATATATGCTTCATTTTTCCCTATTATCAAAATATCATCTACATACACCATAAGATATACAATAGTTCTACCAACTTTATTGACAAACACAGTTACATAATCAATATTAAAGTTCTTGAAATTGATCTTCAAAAGATGATCAATTAGCTTTTTGTACCATGCACAAGGTACTTTCTTTAGGCCATATAAAGACCCGATGAGATTGCATACCTTATGTTCTTAACACTTCACAACAAACCCTTATGGTTGAGACATGTAGACATTATATTTCAAATATCCATTCAATAAAGTTGTCTTCACATCCATGTGATGAATCTTTCACCTATTATGTGCTGCCAAAGCCAACAAAGTACAAATGGTAGTTCATTTTTATGCGGGGGAAAGTTTCTCCTCATAATCTATGCCTTCTTTCTATGCATATCCTTTCTCCACAAGCCTCATGTTATGATTGTCAAGTGAGCCATCTGATTTGTACTTGTTATTATAGATCCACTTGTAGCCAATTAGTTTTATTCCTAATGGAGGATCCACCAACTTCCATGTCCCATTCTTGATGAGAGCATCATACTCCTTCTACATAACTTCTTTCCACTCATCATGAGAAAAGACTTATTCAAAGGAAGTTGTTTCAAAGTTAGTAAATAAATTGAATTCACAATCATATGAAACTTTCATATAATTGACATCGCCTGAATCTAATTCGTCTACATCACCTCCATTATCTTGTCTTGTTGAACTTCTATTTCTTATCTTTCCAACCTCATTAGGATGAACACTTTCAAGTGTCTTCATGCCCCACTTTGGAAATTTATATGATGGTCCAATTTTCTCAATTTATTGAGATGATACTCCATTCCCATTAAGATTTAACCTTTCAATCCTTTCAATCACATGATCTAATTGAATCTCTTGTTTTTATGAAGTGGGTGGATTATCTACATGAGGGGGAGATGGAACTTTGAAAGGAGTGTATGTCTAAGTTATAGATGTAAATTAGAACATGTATTTTAATATCAATCCAAAGTTCGTACAACTTTGAAGCACACCAATATATATAGAATTTATATCTAAACTAGTTTTAGATTATTCTATCAAATAAATCAAACTTGCATGATATTTAAACACACTTGCATTGAAAATAAACACGCTTAACAAGACTTAGTTGTTGTAGGGGAGAAAACACTAAGATCCCTTACACGAGGCCCTTTGTAATGTTCCACAATACCTTATCAACAATCAAGTATTTCCAAATAAAGCATATAAATCTATTTAAATCTTTAGAATGAGCTACAACAATGATTAAGAAAAAAAACATAAAGACATACCAATGTTACAGCTATGAAACATTAGAAGTTGAGTGCACAAGCTTGGAAATGGGGGCCCTCCATATATTTTCTTGCAGACTTGAAGTAAAACCAACTAAAAGAACTTTAATACCATAATTAAATTATTCACATCATCAACATAAATCTTGAATCAAATTTTCTTATTTATAAGTCAAGTTTGTAAAAAAACACCATAAAATATATAAAAACCAGCTAAGATACATAAAATAAGCTAATGAGGTCGAGCTCCAACTCCTAGATCCACAAAATATGAAGAAATCCCAAAAATTCCAATACTGCCCTGATTTCTAGCTAAAAACAAGGAATTTTCTGTTCAACCAGTTAAGTTTGACCATCTTTGACCGCATACATTTGGAGTTGTTCTGGAAGAGCTGATAGGAATTCGTCCATCCTTGGACATCAAGGATCTCGGATCGGGTCTTGTTTCTCACCCAACTGTCCTATACATATTCTAACAAACGAGTTATTATGAGAATTTCAAATCTGGTAAAAATTTAATTCTAATACTCCATTTTTGCTAAAATTCTTAAAATTAAAAGAGATTGTAATAATACCTTATTTTTGACTTGGTAGGTTAAAATTAAGTGAAATATGGAGAATATGAGGTATGAAAATGAGTCAAAAGGAAAAAATATGATAAAAGAGATGGCCAAATTTTGGTCAAAACTGTCACTCAACAAGGAGATTCCAAAGATTAATTCAAGATAGGGACTCCCCCTTCAAGATTTGGAATTTCATGATCAAACTTGTGATATGTATTTACATGGGTAAGTATATTAAGATGATCAATATGCCACTCAACAATTTTGTCATTTTTAGTAGATTAAAAAAAAATCACATCTTTGTAAAGAATGAACCTTTTATTTACTTCATAATAAAGACAATATGCCTTTGTGGTATTTGAGTACCTGAAGAAGATGCACTTTTGATTCCTTGCACCTAGTTTGTTTCTTTGATCCTTAGGAATTAAGGCATAACAAGTGGAACCAAAAACCTTGAGATGACTCACCGAAGGAATGTGGTCATACCACATTTCATAAGGAGTCATGTTCCCAAGAGAATGAGATAAAATTTTATTTCTCAAATACATTGCACATATAATTGAATCACCCCAAAACATCAACTTCACATTCTTTAAAAATAGCAAGGAACATACCATACTCAAGAGTGTCTTGTTCATTCTTTCTGCTACACCATTCCAATGAGTATTATATGGAATAATGGTTTGATTCTTAATACAATGTTGAATAAGACAAATTTTAAACTCATTAGAAGTATATTTCTCTCCATTATCGGTACAAAGAGTGCCAATACCAGATTGTGCTTCATTTTCAGTTCACACATGGAATTTTTTAAATGTTTCAAATGCTCAAGATTTATATTTCGACAAATAAACCCAACACATCTTGGTGTAATCATCAATAAAAGTCATGATATATTTATTACCAAAAGTAGACACCACATGCATGGGGACACACAAATTAGAGTGTATCAACTCTATATTTCTACATGCTCTCCAAGAGAAATCATGAAAAGATGCTTAATATGTTAACCAAGATTACATGCATCACATTGCTTCAAATTCCTTGGAATGGTAGGAAAACCAAAAACACCAATTTTCTTCAACATACGAAGAATATCATAATTTACGTGCCCAAATTTAGCATGCCACAAGAGAATCAATGACAATGTACCTTAATCATGGTTAGATAGGTGTTAGGGTCCTATAATTATAGGAAATCTGATTATTCAGTTTCAATTTGTTGTTGCTCTTATGACGCAAGCTCCTGGTTTGACCGGTTTCCTCGGATGACTTTACTCCTCCATCTATTTTACCCAATCCTTCATTTATCATATTTTTGTGCCATTCATCCCATTACACCATTCGCTTCATCGTTCTCCTGCCATTCTTCCCTGAATAAAACAAAGTTAGATAACCTAGGATAAATAATTAAATAAAATATTAATTAGTTTAATAACTAATTAAATTAATAATTTAAATAATTAGTAATTAAGTTAGCATGTTTAGGTTAGAAATTAGGTTAGTGTAATAATAAATTAATAATTAATAATTATTAAAAAATTAAACAAACGTTAGTTTAATACAAAGCATTGATAAAAGATTTAAATATTTAAAAAGATATTAATAATTAATAATTGTTAAAAAATTGAAATAAAAACAATAAAAACAAAACAAATATAAATTAAAAATAAAATAAATCACATAAAACAAAATACAATAAAACACAAAAACAATTAAATAAAAACTAAAAAATTATATCCTAAGTCTAAAACCCCACTCCCCTTTT
>ML778911.1:179124-190677 GCA_009831015.1 Picea engelmannii | reverse complement strand
CTACCCCCCCTCCGAAATCCACTCTCCCCCCTCTAAAAACCACTCCCGAAACTGGTTTTGACTAGTCGTCTTCCAAGGTGGATTCCGGGAAAAACAAGGCTCATTTTGAAAAGCCTAAAGAGGTTTTTCTCTGAAATGGGATGAAATTAAATAACCTCTCTCATATTTTTCACAGGTTCCATGGTTTTGGATAATCGAGAGCATCTTTGAGCCATATTTTTCGGGATTCTAGATTTTTCTGTTTGACACATATTTTCCAAACCCATATCCTGGACAGATGGAGATGAATTTCAAAAACCTGAGAGAGGTTTTTTCTTAGAACAAGATGATATACAAAAAATTCCCATATATGTTACACAAACATCTCATATTGGGAGAATCAAAGACTTCCTTGGACCCTAATTTTTCATAATTTCGAGAGGCGAATAATTCAAATTGACTGGGAAAAGTGGCAAACAAAAAATTAGCAGTTACAGATTTGTAGGAGCTCATTCTGGACATAAAAATAGCAATGCAAATTTGGAAAGAATCTATCTTTAAAAGAAGAAGTGGTGGATCAATCTATGATTTCCAGGAGCAGAATCGCCAGGTCAAAGCATTTTGTAAATTATTAGTGAACATGTAGCAGTCAAACTCCATATATCAAGGTGGAAGTTTCAGAGTGACCAAATGATTGAATTAAAGTAATCTTAACAATTCAAGATATCATGAAACAATTTCAAGATTTTTTTATTTTTTAGTATGAAGATAAGTGTTGAATCCTAAATGTGAGCGACAACTGTGATCTTAATTTTCCTATTTATTGAGAAGTTTGAAATAGAACAGGGGTTCGACCTATGTGAAAAGATGCCTGGCCCCTGCAAAATTTTGGGGGAAGGGAAACCCCTGCAAATGTATGAATTCCATGTTTATTTATTTGTGAGATTAATGCAACAAGCCTCTTTATGGCCTAAGATTCATCACAAGGCTTATGCTCAGCATGTCTTTTCTCTTTTTTATTTGTTTATCTTACAACAATTTTCTAAGAGCAGTGTGACTGGAATTCATCTTTGTTTGGTGTTCCTTTCACCATATAATATATTTGTTGTGTATTTCTGATTCTCTGTTCTAGAATTCATCCATTTCTAGATGCTATGTTTCAGCTATCAGATTTATGTGTTTATTCTTCTGCAACTGCATGTAGGGATTCACCCATGGTTAGGTGCCTCTTATGTAGTGGTTTCTGTTTATGTGTTCATGGTTTTCTTTCTAGGATTCATCTTTAGTTAGATGCCCTATTTGGTTTCCCGCCTTTTGTTCTTATTCTTCTAAAGCTTCCATAAGAGATTCATCCTTTTTTAGTTGCCTCTTATTACAGTGGGATTTACTCTCTTTCATACCACCTCTACATCATTTTTACCTGTTGAACATGGTGCCTATTTTGCCTCAATGTTTCATGGATTTTTTCAGCCTGTGTTAAACTATAAACCATTGAAGTTCATGTCTTGACTCCATTTCGCAATGGCCAATTTTCTCTGTTTCAACCAAACCATTTAAAAAAAACCAAACCCTGTACTTTCAGAACTAGCCTAACATTCTAATCCAAAAAAAGATAAATCATATAGAGATATTCCTCTCTGAGTCTAGGAGGGCTAGATCCTAGACTCCAAAGAGGTTTTGTGGTTACCTATGTCAACTTCTTCCTTAGCCTGAGAAATTAGAGAGTTTTAACAATAGGTATGAAAAGTTTTGTACCCATTTATATGTTCAATGCAACTTCAACAATATTTCATCATCCCATCCTATCATGACAACCATGCCGTCGAAAGACCTCCTTATTTTAAATTTAACATTAAAAATGTGAATAATATGGCCTTGATGTTAAATGTGTAGAAGAGACATCAAATTTCTCTACAACCAAGGAAGATAGAGAACATCATGCAAAACAAAATCCGGGAATCCAGGAAATTTGATCCTAATGGTGCCAATTCCCATAGGTTTGTGACTAGATCTATCTACATAGTATATTGCACCCTCTACATTGTCATTTAATTACTCAAATAAGTCTCTCTGAAAATTTATGTGGCAAGTAGCACCATTGTCAAGCAACCATGCATCTCTCCAATAATAAAATGAATTTTTGAACAAATATTCATTTATGCCAATATTGTGAGCAATAACAAACTGAGTGGATTTGAGAGATGTAAAGAACCCTATCCTACTGAGGCACACTACCAATTTTTTTTTACTTTGATATCTATTGTAAAATACCCTCATGCTAAAAATAGATTAATGTGCCCTATGAAAATGAAATCAAGCAAGGGGCAATAGGCCCATAAAATTTCACATGCATATATAGCATAATAAAAACCATGAATACATGCACACCCAAAAAACATACAACTCATTCAAATTGACATTTAAACAACAAAAATAACACACAATAAACATCAAAACTTATCTTTTAATTTTTGAACTGACTGGTTGTGTACAAGGGACATTCCTCCCATCCATAGGCTTGATGTTACAAATCTAAAAAACAAGCCACCCCTGAGCTGAGGCTATGAATCCATAAGGAGACATGTCCCTATTGGCTATCTACACACTCAACATTCCAAAACCCAGGTTCCAAACTCCAACAACAAATTCCAATCCACTAGCCCTCTTCCACACAACTTGCACAACCCAAGGAATGAGATCCCCCTTCTTTGCCATGCAATCCTTCAGGCCTTCCTACTTTCCTTAGGCCTCCAGTGCACACGGTCGTCCAAGAATATCTCAGGTGGGGACTCTAGAAACTATAAACTACTTCATGAGTGCTCACAATAACCTTCTCAAGGATATTGAGCCAATTTCATCAACATGAAATATACCTTATAGACATACAACCTTCATTGCAGGAATACAACTTTTATTGCAAGATTACAACCTTTATTGCAGGTATACAACCTTCTTTCTAGCATAAAATTATCCCAACAAGTTGTCTTTCCATGGATAGCATGGATGTTTCTCTTCTCAGCACCCAATTTCTCCCTTTCTCTCCAAAATCAGCTAGTAAAATCTATCCCCTCTTCCTACTCGAATTTCCTTCTTCTCCCATGCTTTATTGACTCTCATTCTTTCTCCAAGGATAATTACACTCAACCCATGCTATCATAACTGAGTGGGATGAATTCCTCACCCAACCTCTTACATCAATTCAATGATTGAGTGTTTGATAAGTCAAAGGAGGATTTGGTGGTAATGATATATTAACTTAGCAAAAGAACATGGGTTTCCCCTTGTACCCCCCATTTAGCCCCCTCTCTTGTGGAATAACAACCCCCCATTTTTATCATCCCTCTCGTATCGCAACAAACAATTATTGTTTTTATTAATTATTTCAATGTACATAATACATAGTTAGGACCTTAATAGTATTAATCAATGTAGGCTCTTCACCCCAAACATATTGGCTCACCATCCTAAATCGCATTTATAAAATTGCATCATAATTTGTGAGGATTGAAACTAGGGATGTTACATGAGATTTATATTTTTATTCATTTTGTTCCACTTTTCTATAATCTTGTCCCATGGGATCATACATGTCTTTGCATCATGTCCATTCTTTCGACAATGAACACAATTAAGAACATATCTCTCACCTTGATTATGCCTACCTCTCAGACCTCAGAAACAATTTTTTCCATGTCCTCTCTTACTACCTTCTCCTCTAGAAGAATCATGTGATTGATTCTTCCCTTTTTGAGCAAGGCATATAGTATCCCCAGTGGGATTAACTGTCTCCTTCCTGAAATATTTCTCATGTTCTACAATTTTCTCCACCAAAGAGTCAAAATTGAGGGACTTCAATTGGCCACTAGCTTGAAGTGATTTAATATAATCAGAATATGTGAGGTAGAGGTTCTTTATGAAGGCCATGAGAGAAATGTCTATATACACACCGACAACATCAATTTAGTGCATGATGGATTTAATTTTGGCTGCTAAATCCATGGGACCATTATCCTTCAACTCTAAGTTGAAAATCTTCAATTGCAATTGAATTAGCTCCAATTTTCAATGTGACTCATGCAAATATTTCAACTTCTTAAAAGCACCCCAAGAATATTTGATAGATTTGATGTGATGACTTACCTCTTCACTTACAGAATCAACAATCAAGGAATATGATTTCTTATATTTATTCATCCATATTGCAATCTCTTTATTTGCTATAGGTTTGACAGGTGAAGTATCTCCATAAAAAATTCCATCCCTAAGATCATTGAAGATAATAGTATGCTTGATATTTCTTGACCATTCTAGATAAATTTTTTTTCCACTGAGGATGAAACCAACAACCGAGACAAGAGAATGCATTTTCATAAACACCTTCAAAAATATAAGCAATGGCAAATACACGTCTTTTCTTAAGAAAAAGATACAACAACAACCTCCTTTATACAAATAAAAAATCAATATATTTACACCACCATCTTCTCCTCGCAATGCAACTTCCTTCATCCTTAATTTAGAAAAAGAGTGAAAAAATTAACCAACACTCAATTATGGAAATTCAAGGAGAGAGAAAGAGATCCCACACAAAATGTGTATGGCTTGTGGGTGAGGAAAAATGACTAGAAATGTAGAAGATTCACCCAGTTAAGTGAAATTATAGTCTAGGAAAAACAAATTCACCTCATCCTTGGGAAATTAGATCCAGTAAAGATAAATTTCTCCCAGTAATGAGAAATATGGTCAAGCAGGGTGCATATGGCTATGGAGAAGGAGAAATCGACAACTAGTAAGGAAATTAGGCTTATGGAGAGAGAGGGAATCCTTTAGGTGAGAGAAATTCACTAACATCTCTTAAAACCAATTTAACAATTGCCACTTTATTTTCAATAACTCTAGAATGGGAGCCATTGATTTCCCATCTCTAAAATCACCCAACGATAGCGGATAGAGAGCTATTGGGATATGCATTGGCCACCAAAACACTACAAGATCCCAATTTATTTGCAACATCTCCAGAATGGAAACCATTGATTTCCCATCTCTAAAATCACCCAATGATGGATGATAAAGAGTTTTTGGGATRGGCATTGGSTAATAAAAAACTGCAAYATGAAGGAAAACTTAARAACTATAGAGATATCTCTAGAAAGTATGGAATAAAAAAGACTGTTGAAAAGGAAAGAAATGAGTAGGTAATRTCATGGAGTTATAYAAAATGCTAAGGCCYTGATACCAYTGACAGACCTTGARTAAATCTAGGCTTGAATGAATTTTATTAATGTGAGCYAGATATAAATACATTGATATATGACCTTTGGTTTCATCTTCCAATAGGTTTGTTGACTATTCCTATTCATGTATGACTCTTCATATTTCTCCTAAATGAATGATAATAATATTTACAATACACCATAATCCCTAGGATTAGGTATCTAATAATCTAAAGGCATGTTCTTTAACAACATAGTAAACTAAAAAAAAAAATAGACATATGTCCCAAAGAATGTTAAAAACATATTTTAAGATGAGATAAAATGTCCCATTCCCCAACCATAAAACTAAAGTATCAATTTCACCGACAAACGTTTTTTCTCATATTAAAAAGGATCATAAATGAACTGGCCTAATTAATGGACTATAATAAGTTGTCTTCATACCAAAGATTATGCTATAAACTATTTCCTATCAATTAAAACATATAATTGTTCAATTAAAAAAAACATAAGAACAAATAACGGTAGCATATGTTGTATGGTCTCAATTTATATAGGTATAACAATAAAAAAAAGTAGTGAATTGTTTTTTGATTTATTCTTGTGTGTTGTTATTTCTTGTGGTCGGGTCAAATGCATCACAGGTTTCAAAGATTCAAATATTTATTTTACTAATTAAAATATTATAATAGACAATATGACATATGTTACTATAAAAAGAAAAGGAGTGTGACACTCTTGTCCTTGACGATGGAGATGTTAAAGATTGGAATAATTGGAAATATTGACATGAATTATAAACTAGTATTGTAATGTATTGGATACAACCTTAAAACCATCTAGGTCTACAAATTGCTTATGCTAAACTTATGAAAATAAATGCCAATATGAGAATAAATAAGAAAACCCACATATAATTGACATATCTGGATTTCATTGTCCTAAGCATTACATAAACAGAGCTACAAAATTGTTTCTACCATGTTGCTCTAAATTGTCTCTATCCAATGGATTAGGAAAGCTTCAATCCTATAGTGTAATGGGTACAACCCTTAATCCCTATGGGTCGACAAATTTTTTATTATAAAAATAAAATAAATGCCATGATCCATATTGGATCATCATACAATTTGTCATCTATATTGGTACTTTATGGGCAGAAAAAATTGGAGGAATAAACTTGCAGGGCCATTTTAGTGGTAGGTCCCAGTTTGAAAATTTGGGATATGGAAACTTTTAGAGCCATTTTGAAGAATTAAAATACATCCTTGACAATGTTATACACTCTGATACCTTTCCAATGATGTGTAAAATGCCTCAATCGGAGCTTGTATGAAAAATTTATGCCTCCTGTAAGTTGACCTACTTTGTTGATGACCATGGTACAAGTGGATTCCATACCATCCCCTATTACTCACAAATATGGGGCTAACCACATGTGGAATTTCAAGAATATTCTAGAAGGTCCAAACCTGATCACTAATTAAGGGTTGAGGAAGTCAAAACCCTAACTCTAGATGACTATTGAGCTATGTTAAATACCGAGTTTCCAGGAGGAGAAAGGGTTCCATACTTTTGTATTGTACTTGTTCCATAGTTGAGAAGAGCATCCAAGGAGTGGTATTTTGAGAGAATAAAATAGGAGGTACAATATTTTGCAACAGTCATTCAAGCCACAATGACAAAGGAAACTCCATAGGGAGTGCCTCTTTCTTTGTACTTGTTTTCCATAAATGAAGAAAAAAGAACAGAGCATAGGCCTCACCTTCTATATGGGTTTTCTCCCATATTGGATTTCCCAATACACATCTTGTGTTCAATTGTGTGGATGATGTGTATATTTTTTCATGTTGTTGTTTTTGTTGGAACCTTAGGTTTTTATGGTTCATTCCACTTCTACTAGAGATAGTCGATAGGGTGGTCTATCAATATATAGAGATAGTCGGTTAGGTGATCGACTAGAATTCATCGACAATTGGTCAATTAGTCAACTAGATTCTCAGTTGGAAAGTCAACTAGTCGGAGATAATCAGTCGATGGATCGACCGACTATGCAATCAAATTTGGGTTGGAAGAATGGATGGTCGGTTCAACTTGGTTTGACTAGTTGAATAGATAATGTGGATTTGTCGAAACTATTCCAACCAACGATGGTTATTTGTGGACAAGATCTTCACAATTTCAAGGAAATTGGTTAGATATTGAGACTATAAATAAAGGACCCAATGGGTCATTATCAATGTTTATTAATGAATCAAATTGAATGAATGATGTATTCTATGATGCATTGTGATGTTCTAATCACAATTATCTATGATTAAGTGATGAAATGATGTATTTAGACATCATCGATATTATTTGAAGTTAATATCTCTTCGATTATTCAGATTCTGTTATTGTTTCTCTCAAGGTTACCCCTATTTCCCAAAATGGTATCAAATCGACTGGATTTGACCCCACCTATTGTCCACAAATATTAATGAGTTAGATATTATAGTGATTGAATCCGAGATGTTGATTTGTCAACTGTAACCCACTAGATCAGATCATATCTATTAGATATCAAAGATGGATTCCAATATTGATCCTGTTATTTTGAATGGAATCAATTATGTTATTTGGGCACCTGATATGGATACTTTTCTAAAAATAAAATGGATCTATTAGTATACCAAGATGGTGATTCTAGATTCAATGGATGACCAAGTGAATTTTGTTGTCGATAGGCATAAAAATGAGGTTGTTGGGGTCATCTCGACCTACATTTCCTGGTAGATTCGGTTCCATACAAGCAGAATAGACTGCCTTCATCAAGTTTGGAAGAAGATGAAGTCTTTATTTGATAAAGTCGATGAAAGTCAAGTTATGTAGTTGGAAAAAGGGTTGATCTCTCTTGATCCTCATTCCTTTGATAGATTAAGGAATATTTGGTATGTGTTAAAGGGATACAGTTGAAATTGGTTGAATGTGGGAAGAATTTTTAGAAGAAATATGGACAAATCATTGAGTTGGTCCTAATGAATTTTAGAACACCTTTTGGCATGTTTTGTTCCACTTTTTGGAAAAATTGGCAGGCATGCAAGGAATATGGTAAGGACTATACCTTTTACAAGTTTTATGGCTTATTGATTAATGATCAACGCATGTTTCTTGATGAAGGGAAGCTTGTTCGTAAACATCAGGCCCACTTGCTCAAGGGAAATGGAAAAATGAATTACAAGGAAAGAGGATGCTTCAATGCTCCTATTTGCAAATAGGAATGTCTTGACTAGAATACTAAAGTGAAGACTAATGAACCGACATCTACCCAAAAGAATCAAAAGAATAAAACATGCCTATACTATGGAGATACTAGAAATGTGGAAAAATATTGTTGGAAGAAGAGGGATGACTTAGATAAGGAGGTTAAATGACATGAAGGAGATGTGTTGGGTGTTCTTTGACATGTTGATAATTTTACTTTCCAAGTCATAAATTCTCATGCTTTTATTTCTCATACCTCGAATAATGAGTGGGTAGTTGATTCTAGGTGCACTCATTATATGGCGAAAGGTGATTCTTTGTTCACATTGCTTGATAAATCCGTCGAGTGGAAAATATATGTAGATGATGATTTTTCTCTCAACATTGTAGGTCATGGAGATTCTCCCTATTGACAAAGTCAAATTATCGATGTTTATCATGTACCCAATCTAAGTGCAAACATGTTGTGGGTTTCTCAACTGACACAAATAGGTAAAATTATTACGTTTTGGCCATATAGGTTCTTTGTTAAGGATTTGAATAAATATAGGCCGATTTTCATTGAAATGTTTCTCAACTCAAAGGATGGACTATACAATTTATGTTACCTACCTCAACCATATCTTGGACCAACTTATCTCATTTCTCACACTGATGAATGAACCTGAATTTGGCACGCACAACTTGGAAACCTAAATTTTTGAAGTCTAAAGTCGATGGCCACATAGAATGTGGTTGATGGTATACCCAAAGTTCTTTCACCTTATGGAGTTTTTAGAGTATGTGTGTTGGAGAAGCATCATCATGTACCTTTCAATTCTGGCAAAGCATGGCAAGCACAGAACCTCCTGGAGCTAGTTCACAATGATCTCTATTGTATCAATCAACTTTCCTTACTAGGTGAATATTTTGACCTCTATTGATGATCTCTCTAGCTTCACTTGGGTCTATTTCTTGAAAAATAAGAGTACGTCTTTGAAAAATTAAAATAATTTAGGCATTGACTGAAAATAAATGTGGTTGAACTATCAAGTGTTTGAGATATCATAATGGTAGAGAGTATGTGATTCGACCATTTTAAGAATACCTTTCTCGATATGGTATTTCCTAGTAGAGGTATATTCCTCATTGATCCTGGTGGACATCGGTGGCCACCCACCTATTCCAACTGGCTCACATACATTTTTCATCTTGGCAGTTTGTTTCTAGCTTTTTGAGTCCCAAACTTCCGGGGTCGTTTTGAGGCCCTAAACAACATTTTTTGGGCTTGCCACAATCACACTGTAGACGGAGTCAGAGTGTGATGGAAATATGTTTATTCCTTGAATAGACATTTCCAATGCCTAAAATGGAGATTGTATGCAAAATTAATGACCCCAGGAAGTTGATGTAACAACTTACCCCATCGAGGCCCACATGAATTTTGGCTCTTCATCTCCTAGGGTTAGGTTTTTGGAGGTCTAGGGTTTTTTGATTACTTCTTGATGCTAAAAAGGACTACATGCCTCATTGTAATGTGCTCAGATAAATGTGTTTGGCCTCCACATCTCTTCTTAGAGATTATCTACCACCATTCGAGCAAGATTGTTTTCATTCTGCATTTTATAGTTTCAACATATTTCTTTATTGAATAGAAGTCAAGTTTCACTGTATCTTTGTTATTGTTCACTGTATCTTTGTGTTAATGTTATAGATATGTGTTTTATTTCTTTCCGCTCATAAATCTAGATCAATGGTATCAGAGCGGTCTTCTCTTTATTTATTTCTCTGTGCATATCCCCAACGAGGTCAAGGTATAAGAAGTTGGGACTCAAACCAATTGAGCCTTTGCAAGATTGACCTCGCCGAACTCGATGATTGCACATGGGGGAAGATAAGAGAGAATATGGGGTAGGATATCCATTTAAACTATTTCTCAAGGAAGGCTTAGCATGATAGAGGAATGATATGATGGATAATTTTCCATAAATTCTTCGACGAATGCCAACAGGCGACACATCTTCCTTGAGCGAAGGCGCTGCCCCCTTGAAGGTACAAATCAATTTTGATATTCCTATATTTGAAGGTCAAATAGATGCGGATGATGTAGACAAATGGTTAACCCTTCTAGAAGGGTATTTTTCTTTCCATGATTTTTCCGATAGAGAAAATATTATATTTACGCTCCTTAAGGTTGTCCCCCATGTCAAAGATTGGCGGGAGTCTTTCTATGAGAAAAAGGAAACAAAGGAATCTCCATTATTTTTAGTTGCACCCACTTTGGGTTCTTTAAAGGATGATATTAAGGAACAATACTATCATGTTGGAAGTTATGACGACTTATATACAAGATGGACCACACTGCGACATGAAAGGGACCAAACAATGCCAGAGTTCACTAATGTCTTCCATACCTTGCGCACCAAGCTAAGTATCAAAGACTCTAAGAGACATCTAGTGCTCAAGTACCATGATGGTGTTATCACCCTATAATTTATGGGATCAACTGGTGACTGGAATGTTATCTCTCTAGTGTTTTTTGTTTGTCAAATGATTTTTCATTCTGCAAATAATTTGACAAAAGAAAGAAAAAGAAAAAGGAAAAATCAAAAAAAGAAAAGAAAGAAAAAGAAAAAGAAAAGAGGGCATAAAATAATTTCAATAAGAGCCCCATGCAATAACAATGACTTGGTCCATACCTTTCAAGCATGTCCAAGTTCTTTTAAATTGATGTTGATAGGAATAGTGAATAAGCTTAGCTAAACTATTTAATATTAGCCAAGTGATCTAGGTTAGTTAGTGAATAAATCTGGCAAGACTGTCTAATCTTGGCCAGGTAGCCCCAGGATAGAGTAAGTTCTTAGCCCAATAGTTTAATCTGGGCTAATTGTCATAGGAAGTTAGGTTAGAACATAGGGTAGTTTGCTTGATTTAAATAAAACCAGCTCGATGATCAATGTTGGACCATGTTTTGGATGCTCGAAAAGTTGTTTTCCTAACCTCTTGGTGATGTAAAGATGTAAAAGCTTGGGAAAAACCCATGATATGCTCTTATCCTAAGTTTTTCAGGGCACATAAAATTTCACGCCCACATTTATGCACCACTCATGTATCAGCGGCCCAGATGTTCACACCT
>ML778911.1:168918-179030 GCA_009831015.1 Picea engelmannii | reverse complement strand
TAGATCTACGGTCTGTATTGGATTACGGACCCCCCATTCGTTCTGCATTTAATGGAGGGGGGGGGGGGTCCGAAATGTGTGTTAAAGAGCACGCAAAGATCTATGGTCAAAAGGAAAGCACGTAGATCGACGACCCAAGGTATTTTTCGAAACCCCCTACTGATCTACCTTTAACAGTCGGGGGGGTGTTCGAAATGGAATCTTACTCTGGCGGGCCCCCTATCAATACGTGGCATAAATCTACTGGTCCCGAGTCCCACTGCCTCCTACTGTTTGACATACCTCATCACCTCATGATGTCATCATCCACCTTTCCAAAAGAGTCACATCCCATAACTCCGTTAGTCCTTCTCCCTCATTCACTCTTGGAAAGTCCCCTCACCATGATTTTTCCCCCCAATTAATAACTGCCACATCACCCATCTGTATCCCTCAGTCATTGTCACCTGCCATCTCACATTCTAAATGACCTGTTGGCCATTTATTACTGGATAACTTATCCGTTAACCAGCTAACCTGTCCCCCGCGCCCAACGAATACCTGTTTACTCAAAATTACCCTCACTCTTCATTCCTTCACCATCTACCCACTCATCGCACTAGAGAATTTACCCCGTTTTATTCTCCGTTACAGTCAGTCGCCCCCATCTATAATCATCCCCGCTAACATTGTTTTATTTGCAGGTATTGTTATAGTAATGGAACCAAAATCAAAACAAACAAAAGGAGAGGAGAATATGTTTCTCCCGCCTCCTGTCGATCTCGACAGGATTCCACTGGCTAACAAAGACTACTTAATCGTAGACACTAAGTGCGATTTTGACTTCGCAAACCTTCAATCATGGCTTAAAGAAGTCTTCCTGGACCAGAGTGACGAAATTGGACTCTGGGAGTCCAACCTACCCCTGTACCTCTTCCCCTAGATTCACCATTTCCCAGAGTTCACCCTCAAGTGCCAAGCCCACTATATTCCCAAGCAAAGAGCCATCGTATCCTCCTCTGGGGAAGTTCTTTTTCTCATCATGCCAAAAACCATCGACCAAATGATGCAAATATCCAGAGCCGACTCCACATCACCTTTTAACCTTGAAATCCTTACAGAGTTATACCAGAAGATGATGTTTCCTCAAAGAGCTCAAATATTTGAGCTTTTTCTTCCACAGTCCGCTTAGCTCCCCTCTACAAATCCCCCTTATCCTTCCTCCATGTTCTCAACCAAAGGAAACCAGGTTATCACGTCCCTATGCACCTTGTTAGGTTATTATTTATATCAGTGGGTGGATGAACCCATTATGGTATTTTTGTTTATTTTCTCCACCGATGAGAAGCCCACTACATAGTTCGACTTCAACACATTCCTGGTGAACAACATTCACGAGAAATTCATCAATTTCACCACAAAAGGCATGTTCCGATATTCTTCAATACTGGCATACCTATTCGTTTTGTTCCAAGAAAACAAATTTTCTTTTTCTATGAAGAAGATGGACGGAGATGGCAGACCCCAGGCAGTAATCGCATGGACTTCTCTGCTCAGACATAACTTCATGGAATTCAGTTTCAAGCAGTTCATCAATCAATTCTACCACCCAGTGGTGAGTATTCTCAACGGAAGACCCGAACCCAGGATTAATGACGAATTTCAGAGGATCCTACATCTCTCAGATCATACAAAGACTGGTGATTGGTACCTATACCAGAATCACACTGAGATCAGAGTCTATGGGTGTGAGTTGGCCCCATATAAACTACCCAAATACTTACCTATCAAAATTTTTTCTCTGGAATACATAAAGAAGATGATAAAATCGGATGATATTCACTTTGTGTCTTTAAAGAAAAAGCAACAACTCAGAATCAAAGGGAAGATTGGGTCTTTCATTTGCAACAATCGAGGCACCGGGGAGGAAATAGGCAGGCTGTTGAAGGAAATGAAATTCTTCATGAGTTTCACATGGCACTATGATCCATGAGGGATCATTTCAGAGATGAGGATAAAAAACAAGAATATCCCGTATGTCCATGAATCTAGGCCTGAGGTAGAGAAATTTGTAAACTAGACAGGATGGGAACCAAACACTTTGGTTGAAATAGAACAACAGGACCCCCCAGTCACCGTATCATAGAAAACCACACCACAGGCTCCGAAGGAGAAAAGGCCTAGGTAGGATCTGTCACCTCCTGTCACTGAAGTGTCATTAGAAGAATTCCGACTGCATACCAAGAGGCCAAAAACCAGTCCAGCTCCTGACCCAGCTGAAGAAAAGGAAATTCCATCGACTACAGTGATAGAGGTTGATCGGTCGCTCCTCAAAACAAGCATCAAGCAGATTATAACCATTATGTTACCAAAGAAGACTACAGATACTCCACCAATCAACCATCCAGGCAAGACAGGACCAAAGCTGAGCATCTTTGAGAAATATGACTTGATCAAGAAAAAGAATCAAACTCTGACCAACAACACATATGCCCAATTCTGGAAGCAGACGTCGACTACACAACACAGGTTGCTATCGACGTTTGACACAAAGAAGGGAATAATGCACATGGCATTTCTCCAAGCACAGGTGCCAGACCCAAAGGTAATCACCGACTATAAAAGGGCAACCTTCAAATTCCAGACCAAAGACGTGCATCCTACCGATCAAATGGATCTGCACAGGCAAATTGGAGAAATGGTTTTCTCCACGTTGGCACATGCTTCCACTACTTCCTCCAGGTTACAAGTGTCTCTGAACAACGTCCAGACACAGTTGAAGTTGGAGAAGATATCATCCTTTTCCAAGGACAACAGGATCAAGACATTGGAGGAACTGGTCCTCAAGATCGGGTATGATCCTTCGAATGTGAAAGCAGTCAAGAAGATGATCAAGAAGAAAAACGTAGACATAGCATCTTTGAGAAAACAATTGAAGCTGCCACCAACAGTAGACTCGCAGGCAAAGGAAATAGCAGAGACAAAAGGAGAAAAAGATGAGATGCTAAAGTTAATCACGGAGCAAAATTCACAACTGAAGGAAATGGAAGCTGAGATGGAGAAGCTAGTGAAAGAGAAAGAACAGTTGAAACCCATGGAATTCATTACATTGAGTGTAGTTCCACTCTCAGGAGTGAGCACAACATCACTAGTAGAAGTCCCATCGGCAAATCCACTGACGTCTCTCGAAAAGACGGTTGAATTGGCCAAATCTATGGAAGAGATGAACATGCAGGAGACAGAGATTAGAAGGCTCAAAAAGGAGATTGAGAACCTTCAGGAACTCAAATATTCTTATCAAACCAGTTTCTCCAAGGAAAAACAGGTGTCAGACCAGCTCAAACAAGAGTTATAGCAGCTCCAGAAGCAAATAGTTGCAGGTAAAACACTGGCCAATGTCAAAGAAAGTGTCTGGACAGACATCACCAAGTCTATGAACGAAATATGGCCAATGATACAGATTATGTTTGAGCAAAATGAATTGGTGTAGAGAAGTAAACAAGCCATCAAGAAGATCAGATTAGAACTGGGAGAGATGCCCACATAGGCTAATGAAATCATCAAATTCTTGAATTCCAAAACCAGAGAGGAGTTGGAAGAGATGGGAATTGAGGATAGAACAGAGACCATCCTTGAGGTCAAAAGAGTCTTGACCAAGAGAGGACTGATGCTACAGCTAGAAGAAAAGGTTTAGGCCATGGACCTAGGGGTACAAAGGTTTTTCAGCAAGATTGAGGCTCTAGAGAAGAAAGGTCTTCCTGGTTTGAAGGTGATAAATGACAAACTGATGACACTCCCAAACTACAAAAAGAGACTAGCCGATGTGGCTAAGGATAGTTCAAAATTTTTAGGGATTCAAGGAAGCATCATTGGCAAGGCATTCCTAGCTGCACTTCATTTGGACATCAGCATTCAACATGAGATCCGGTACATCTTCATCACCAAGCCTACTTTTTCCAAGTACATAGAAATGGATGAAGTCTACCGAAGGTTACTCAAAGTCAGCATTCCCAGTCATCTTCGATGGGAAGAGATTTGTGACCTAATCGAGTAATCAATGAGTTGTCCCAGCCCAGTCAACTGTCCAATCAGACGAGGTCGTGTAGAGGCCTCACCAACAGTTCACCCAGAAAACAACATGCAGTTGCGACACATCATCAAACAGTTTCCTATATTCTTGTAATTTGTTAAGTTAGTTAGGCTAAAAATAGATTTACCACATCCTGATCTTTAATGACAAGATCGTTTGTAATTTTGGGTTATAAATACTTCACTTTTTGAAGTATTGAGGGTTGATCTTTACGCCCTGCGAGCTATCAGACTGTAATATTTTTCAAGAGATCTTCCATTAATACAAAGAGGCATTTTTACAGGATTCTTGTGTGTATTCACTGGTGATGTTTTTCTTTCTAAGTTTAATGTTATTGTCGCTTAGTTATCACACTATTTTCTAAATCTAATCTTTGAAAGTAATGAATGTTGCAGGATTTATCTTTGTATAACCTATTTCTCACATTGAAATATTTTAGTGTCTCATCTTATGATTTTACGATAAAGAAATTCTTAACTGCTTCTTTGTTGTAATTGACACTCTCACCTTTTCTGCTATCCCTCATTTATGCTACTAAAAGAATCCAACAATTACATTATCTCGCCTTGTGAAAAGTTTTTTTTTCTTTCTAGTTTAGATTTTATTTCATGATACATACCCCATAGCGCAATGGATGTGTAAACTCTCTCAGCCAACCCAACGAAAACTACAACAAACAAAACCAACATATTTTATTTACCTAGCCTAATATTTTAAATTTGAAACATATCTAAATCATACAGAGTGATCCCTCTTTGAAGCTGGTAGGGTTAGATCCCAGCTTCGAAGTGGTTGGATAAAGTTACCTCCCATAGATTTCTTCTTTACTGACAACCTCTAGGAAATTTACAGGGCGTTAACATAGTGGCGACTCCACTGGGGACACAGAACTGAACAAATTTTTAACCTCACATCTTCTTTTCCCTAAAAAAAAATTTTGCTTCTGAAATATTGCAAATTTGAGAAAAAATTAATGTTTAGAGGTTGTTGAAAACTTGCACATATTATTTTCAGAATCGTAAAACTAAAAAGTATATATATATAAATAAAAAATAAATCTGGCTCCCAAAAGAGCTTATACTCGATCTCACCCAGACCCAGAACCTGCGATAACAATAGATAATCCAGAATAGTTACTCAGGAAAAAGACCATTACTGAAGGTACAGTAAGTCATAGTCCCCTTTAGAAGTTCCCTTCCCTTCTAGAGGAGCTTGTTTCCCTTCAAGATCTTGACTTTGACGTCCTTTTCGAACAAATCCTGTTTAGAACGAAATCTAATAGCTTTGTAACTGAAATCATTCTGGACCAAACCGTCTTGCAACCCTGGACTCCTGAAGTTCTATCTCACACTACTAAACCTCAAACCACTCACTCTGTGCCAGCTAGCCCCTCCTCATCCTCGTCTTCTATCACCACTCCATCTATCATCTAGGTTATTGTCCCGCCCCCTCCGCCTATCATGGAAGACAGATATGCTCCCTTGGTGCTGGCCACACCCTTTCATGCTATGCCCCAAGACTATCGAACGAGACTTCCATAGTTCGATGGAATAGGATCCTTGAGCACCCAACAACACGTTGATAAAATGAATGATTATTTTGACCTACACGAAGTAGATGGGGCTGACGTTCAAATGAGATTGTTTTCCCAAAGTTTGACGGGTGACGTTAAGAAATGGTATAAAGGTTTACGTGCTGCCTTAGTCCTTGATATTACTGTGTTCCAAAGGATTTTTCTAGACAGATGGGAGGTAAAAAAAAACCCTCTCCAAATCTTGTCAGAATATGAAAACATCAGAAGAAATCAAGGTGAGACAGTACAAGATTACTGCACCCGTTTCAATAACCTGTACAATGCAATTACAGCCGATATTAAACCTCCACAAGGTTTAGCATTGATAAAATTCCTTGATGGTTTTGATGCCAATATGTCATATCAATTAAGGGAAAGAAACTCCACCCCCCTAGAGGACATACAAAAAAGTGCAATAAGTGTGGAGGCCAACCTGTTGGCAAAAAGGGCACGACAGAGGACATAGAGGAGAGTCACAATCAAAGAGGAACCTTCCACATCAACTTCTAATTCCAAATTGGATTCCTTGGCCAGAGAAATGGAAAGAATGATGGAGAGACTTACTATATCCAAAAGAAACCCTCCTAGAGAAAACCCACCAGCTCCTCAAATTCAAAATCCTAACTTCAGAAGAAACCCTCCTCAAATCAGGTAGAGAGATCCTAGGGATCAAAGGGAATAGAGAGGTCCTGATCAACAGATCAGACCTCCCCTACAAGAAAATTATGCCGATGAAGGAGAGGAAGTAATTGAAGAACTGGAGGATACTCACATAAGCCTCATGGGAATTCACGATAACAAAGCTATTTTCCTTACCCAGGAAGAGCAAGAAATTTTTCTTCTCAATCAAACAAAGGTAAGTGAAGAAGATGAAGACGTTGAACAACAGGCATTTGAAAATGCTATTTTGGAGGTACACCGGCAGTACAATCTGTGAAGTAAAAATACAGACAAAAGTTCTCCAAAAAAGGTGACCGAAACAAAGAAGACAGTTGAAACCCAAAAAGCCCCTAAGCCTTCTGCTGAGAAGAGCCTTGAGAAGGGTAATGCTGAAGTTCCAACAAAAAGAAACCTTACCATTCTGAAAACATCATCGCAGTCTGAGGTTTCATCAATTAACCCACCAAATACTTATGCCCAGAAGATTGTGGTGGACAAATCAGAATTGCTAAGCCAAAGCAGAGCACCTACACCTTTCAGCCTCGAAGGGGAATTAGCCAAAGTAAAAATTCCCATTCCCCTTTTCGAGTTGTTGAGTAAAGACGCTTACCGTTCACAGGTGATTAAAGTGCTGACCATTGAACCTGATATAGGTACGAAGGCCTCAACTATTGGATCAACGAATCATTCAGATACTGTGAACCTTACAGATGATCAACCTGAACTCCTGTTCGGACCTGAAGTAGATGGTTAGACCGACAATGGTGCTGTCTCTCCTTTTTACATCAGACTTAATATACACAACCTGATTTTGCATAATGCTATGTTAGATTCGGGTGCTTCCCATAATCTGATGCCTAAAGTAGTGATGGAAAAACTGGGACTTGAAGTTACCAAACCTTACAAGGACTTACACTCTTTTGACTCCAGTAAAGTTAGATGTATCGGTTTGATGAAAGATCTGTGTATCACCTTGGTCCAGATTCCTGTGAAAAGCATGGTCATGGATGTTGTGGTTGTAGACATTCCCACGAAGTATGGTATGTTGCTGTCTCGGTCTTGGGGGGCCAAGTTGAAAGGTAATTTGCAGTTGGATATGTCGTATGCCTCTGTCCCAGTTTTTGGTCAACAGAGAAGACTATACAGAGAAACACTGATGAAGTACATGGTTAGTAGCCAAGAAAAACCACATAACTATCCTCTGTACTCTGCACATTCTGACCTAGACTCCTTCATCCTATACAATGATGGTGATACGGGAGAACAAATCATTCAGTTGGAAGAAGATACATCTGGTCCGGATGAAGGCCAAGAAATTGTTGAGGCAGAAAGAAAGAAAAATGTGATAACTGAAGAATTGCCAGCGGATTTTTGGAGCATGGAATTTGATGGAGCTGTAAGTAAAGAAGGAGCTGGACCAGGAGTCGGGTTTCACAATCACAGATCCAAGTATTCAGAAATCCATTCTTATAAGTTAAACTTTCAATGCACTAACAATATTGTCGAGTATGAAGCCTTGATGCTCGGTCTGAAACTTCTAAAGAAGGCTGGTGCCAAACAAATTATGGTAAGAGGTGATTCTGAGTTAATAATCAAGAAAATTAAAGGTGAGTATGAAGCAAAACACCCCCATCTTAGAGATTATAGGAATGTTGTTCTGGATGCCCTTAAATGTTTCACTGAAGTTGATTTGTAGGTGATGCCTAGGGGACAGAATATTTTGGCAGACGGGTTAGCTACGTCAGCAGCCACATGCAAGATACCTTTTCATTCCACTCGCCCATACATGGTAGAGGTGAAATGTAGACCAAATGTTCCAAACAACATCAGATACTGGCAGGTATTTGGTAATGATGATCAAATTGAAGATTTTCTGCAATGTAAAAATGATTTTGAGTGAGCAAATATAGACTTAGAAAATGAAGATGAAAATGTAAAAAGACCTGATTTTGGAAATGATAGTGTAAATAAGATAGATTCAGGAGAGTTAGGTGATGATGAGATAAAAGCTGATGTTTTTCATTTGAAAATTAATGTTTTACCTAGGGGTTTAGTTCCTTTAGAGGACTTATTTGATTTTAATGATGTAGCTAAAAAACCGAAAATTGAAGCCAGTGGTCAAGAAGTAGAAGATTGTAATATAGGGACAGAAATGAAACCAAGGATGGTGAATCTTTCCAAATCATTACCCCCTGAGAAGAAAATCAAATACATTGAGCTTTTCAAGGAATATTTAGACATAATTTCCTGGGGTTACGAGGACTTGAAAGCTTATGACACCAACATCATACAACATAGGATTCCAATAAAAGAAGATCAAAAACCTTTCAGACAGAAACTTAGGAGAATCAATCCCAAGATACTTCCCTTGATAGAAAAAGAAATCAAAAAAATGTAAGATGCTAAAATCATAATCCCGTTACGGTTTTCCAGATGGGTTTCAAATTTGGTCCCAACACGAAGAAAATTCGGAGAAATCAGGCTTTGCATCGATTTTCGAAATCTGAATAAGGTCTCTCTAAAGGACAATTACCCATTGCCAAAAATGGACCACATATTACAAAGGGTAGTCAGATCCATTCGAATCTCTTTACTGGATGGGTTCTCGAGTTATAATCAGGTCCTCATTCACCCAGATGACCAAGACAAAACCACTTTCACAACACCATGGGGTACTTTCATGTATGTGAAAATGCCTTTCAGGTTGATGAATGCCGTGGCCACTTTCCAGAGAGCGATGGACATTGCTTTTGTGGAAGAACTCGGCAAATTTATTGTCATCTATCTGGACGACGTAACTGTGTTTTCCCAATCTGACGATGAGCACTTATGACATATGAGACGAGTTTTTGAGAAATGTAGGAAATGTGGGATTTCTATAAATCCTAAGAAGGGCCTTTTCAGATTAGAGAAAGGTAAAATGCCAGGGCAGATAATCTCCAAGGATGGAATTAAAATAGACCCCAATAGAATCGAGGCCATTCAGAAATTAGAACACCCAAGAAATATCAAAGAGTTACAGTCTTTTATCAGAAAAATAAACTTTCTGTGAAGATTCATACCCAACCTGGCTGAGCTTCTCAGAAACATCACAAACATGTTAAAAAAGGACACAAAAATAAAACGGGACACCGAGTCTAGGCAGTCTTTTGAACAAGTCAAACGCGCACTCACGCAGGCTCCAGTCCTGATCAGTCCTGACTTCACCAAAGATTTTTATATTTTTTCTTTCGCCTCTGAACATACCATTGCAACAGTATTACTGTAGAAAAACAACGAAGGGTATGCACAACCCATAGCCTTTTTTAGTCAAGCTTTAAGAGATGCTTCTTTGAATTATAAAATAATGGAGAAACAAGCTTTTGCCTTGGTGAAAGCCATAAAAGATTTTAGAGTATACATTCTCCATTCCCACACCATTGCATATGTTCCGAATGCGGTAGTAAAAGACATTTTAACCCAGGACAATCCGGACGGTCAAAGAGGAAAATGGATTGATATCATTCTAGAGTATGACATAGATATTAAGCCTACTAAACTGATTAAAGGACATGGTCTAGCAAAGTTAATGGCTGAATCAAATTTCCATGCTCTTGACATTAATTTCTTAGCTACAGCAGATGAACAGGGTGAGCAGGCGACTCCAAGTGTGAGAGAGGTATTTCTGAACTCTCCATGGTACGCAGACCTGATATTTGTTTTGCATAATTTACAAGCTCCCCCTGGTCTGACCAAGACTAAAGCTAGGTTTTTGAAATTGAAAGCATTAAAATTCTGTATTCTAGAAGGCAATCTGTATTGGAAAGATCC
>ML778911.1:106822-165400 GCA_009831015.1 Picea engelmannii | reverse complement strand
TTATTACATGATTCCTTGATCACATGTATAGTCTAGAGTTTTGAATATATTAATGCTTTTGTTGTGATTGGTTTGTGTTGTTGTGATTGGACGACGCAAGAGCATCGTAGCAGAGCGAGGATCAACAGAGATAAGGAGAGATTTCACAAGTAAGTACATCATCCTTCTTCTCTTGTCCATTCAATACTTTAGAACTAGGGAAAGAGTAGTATTCTGTCACGGTTTGTTCCAGATCCAGGTGGATCTGTGGAGATTGGTCTGTGTCCACACTCATGAATTTATCCTTGAACACATCTCACATTCTAAATGACCCGTTGGCCATTTATTACTGGATAACTTATTCGTTAACCAGATGACCAGTCCCCCATGCCCAACGGATAACCATTTACTCAAAATTACCCTCACTCTTCATTCCTTCACCATTTACCCACTCATCACACCAGAGAATTTACCTCATTTTCTTCTTCGTTACAGTCAGTTTCAAGCGGTTCATCGATCAATTCTACCACCCAGTGGTGAGTATGCTCAACGGCAGACCCGGACCCAGGATTAATGACGAAGTTCAAAGGATCCTACATCTCTCGGATCATACAAAGATTGGTGATTGGTACCTATACCAAAATCACACTGAGATTAGAGTCTATGGGTGCGAGTTGGCCCCATATAAACTGCCCAAATACTTACCTATCAAATTTTTTTCTCTGGAATACATAAGGCGGATGATAAACTCAGATGATATTCACTTTGTGTTTTTAAAGAAAAAGCAACAACTCAGAATCAAAGGGCAGATTGGGTCTTTCATCTATAGCAATCGAGGCGTTGGGGAGGAAGCAGACAGGCTGCTGAAGGAAATGAAATTCTTCATGAGTTTCACATGGCACTATGATCCATGCGGGATCATTTTAGAGATGAGGATAAAAAACAAGAATATCCCGTATGTCCACAAATCTAGGCCCGAGGTGGAGAAATTTGCAAACCAGACAAGATGGGAACCAAACACTTTGGTTGAAACAGAACAACAGGACCCCCCGGTCACTGTATCACAGACAACCACACCACAGGCTTCGAAGGAGAAAAGGCCTAGGCAGGATTTGTCACCTCCTATCACTAAAGTGTCATTATAAGAATTCCAACTGCATACCAAGAGGCCAAAAACCAGTCCTGCTCCTGACCCGGCTGAAGAAAAGGAAATTCCATCCACTACAGTGACAGAGGTTGATCGGTCTCTCCTCAACAAAAGAAGAAAGCAGATTATAACCACTGTGTTACCAAAGAAGACTACAGATACTCCACCAATCAACTAGCCATGCAAGACAGGACCAAAGCTGAGCATCTTTGAGAAATATGACTTGATCAAGAAAAAGAATCAAACTCTAACCAACAACACATACGCCCAATTCTGGAAGTAAACGTCGACTGCACAACACAAGCTACTATCGGCGTTTGACATGGAGAAGGGAAGAATGCACATGGAATTTCTCCAAGCACAGGTGCCAGACCCAAAGGTAATCACCGACTATAAAAGGGCAACCTTCGAATTCCAAACCAAAGACATGCATCCTGGCGATCAAATGGATCTTCACAGGAAAAATGGATAAATGGTTTTCTCCACATTGGCACATGCTTCCACTACTGCCTCTAGGTTACAAGTGTCTCTGAACAACGTCCAGACACAGTTGAAGTTAGATAATATATCATCCTTTGCCAAGGACAACAGGATCAAGACATTGGAGGAACTGGTCCTCAAGATCGGGTATGATCCCTCGAATGTGAAAGCAGTCAAGGAGATGATCAAGAAGAAAAATGTAGACATAACGTCTTTGAGAAAAAAATTGAAGCTGCCACCAACAGTAGACTCGCAGGCAAAGGAAATTGCAGAGACAAAAGGAGAAAAAGATGAGATGATTAAGTTAATCATGGAGCAGAATGAACAACTGAAGGAAATGGAAGCTGAGATGGAGAAGCTAGTGAAAGAGAAAGAATAGTTGAAACCCATGGAAGTCATTCCATTGAGTGCAGTTCCACTCTTAGGAGTAAGCACAACATCACTAGCATAAGTCACATCGGTGAATCTAATGACGTCTTTGGAAAAGACGGTTGAATTGGCCAAATCTATGGAAGAGATGGACCTGCAGGAGACAAAGATTAGCAGGCTCAAAAAGGAGATTGAGAACCTTCAGGAACTCAAATCTTCTTATCAAACCAGTTTCTCCAGGGAAAAACATGTGTCAGACCAACTCAAACAAGAGTTACAATAGCTCCAGAAGTAAATAGTGGCAGGTAAAACACTGGCCGAAGTCAAAGAAAGTGTCTGAACAGACATCACCAAGTCTATGAATGAAATATGGCCAATGATATAGATTATGTTTTAGCAAAAAGAATTGGTGCAGAGAAGTAAACAAGCCATCAATAAGATCAGATCAGAACTGGGAGAGATGCCCACACAGGCTAATGAAATCATCAAATTCTTGAATTCTAAAACCAGAGAGGAGCTGGAAGAGCTGAGAATTGAGGATAGAATAAAGACCATCCTTGAGGTCAAAAGAGTCTTGACCAAGAGAGGACTGATGCTATAGCTAGAAGAAAAGGTTCAGGCTATGGACCTAGGGGTACAAAGGTTTTTCAGCAAGATTGAGGCTCTACAGAAGAAAGGTCTTCCTAGTTTAAAGGCGATAAATGACAAACTAATGACACTCCTAGACTACAAAAAGAGACTAGCCGATGTGGCTAAGGATAGTTTGAAATTTTCAGGGATTCAAGGAAGCATCACTGGCAAGGCATTCCTAGATGCACTTCAGTTGGACATCAACATTCAGCATGAGATCCGGTACATCTTCATCACCAAGCCTACTTTTGCCAAGTACACAGAAATGGATGAAGTCTACCGAAGGTTACTCAAAGTCAGCATTCCCAGTCATCTTTGATGGGAAGAGATTTGTGACCTAATCGAGTAATCGATGAGCTGTCCCAGCCCAGTCAGTTGTCCAATCAGATGAGGTCGTGCAGAGGCCTCACCAACCGTTCACCCAGAAAACAACATGTAGTTGCGACACATCATCAAATAGTTTCCTAAATTCTTGTAATTTGTTAAGTTAGTTAGGCTAAAAATAGATTTACCACGTCTTGATCTTTAATGACAAGATCGTTTGTAATTTTGGGTTATAAATAATTCACTTTTCGAAGTATTGAGGGTTGATCTTTATGCCCTGTGAGCTATCAGATTGTAATATTTTTCAAGAGATCTTCCATTAATACAAAGAGGCATTTTTACAGGATTCTTGCATGTATTCACTGGTAATGTTTTTCTTTCTAAGTTTAATGTTATTCTCTCTTAGTTATCACATTGTTTGCTAAATCTAATATTTGAAAGTAATGAATGTTGCAGGATTTATCTTTGTATACCCTATTTCTCACTTTGAAAGATTTTAGTGTCTCATCTTCTGATTTTACGATAAAGAAATTCTTAACTGCTTCTTTGTTGTAATTGACACTCTCACCTTTTCTGATATCCCTCATTTATGCTACTAAAAGAATCCAGCGATTACATTATCTCGCCTTCTGAAAAGTTTTTTTTTCTTTTTGGTTTAGATTTTATTTCATGATACAGACCCCATAGCCCAATGGATGTGTAAACTCTCTCAGCCAACCCAACGAAAACTACAACAAACAAAACCAACATATTTTATTTACCTAGCCTAATATTTTAAATTTGAAACATATCTAAATCATATAGAGTGATCCCTCTCTGAAGTTGGTAGGGATAGATCCCAGCTTCGAAGTGGTTGGATAAAGTTACCTCCCGTAGATTTCTTCTTTACTGACAACCTCTAGGAAATTTACAGGGCGTTAACAGATGGTATGAAGAGATACATCTAGATAGAAATGGAGCTTCTAGACATCTTGTCCTTGGGCATGACATATCGATATGATGTCAAAATCGAGTAGAAGCTTAAAAAAAAGACGCGACGGTTTGGGTCTGTGAATCCCTCACAATAGAAGCGGGGGAAATCCATCCACAACCCACAAAACAAAGGACAGAGCAAGTATGGAAAACACGAGGACAACCAGTCTAAGCCACAAACAAACAAGGAAAATGGGTAATAAAAATAAAGACACTGGGAAGTGGTGTGAGTTCCATAAGAGCCCTTGGAATAGCATCGTGAAATGACACTCAAAGCAGTCATTAGTGTACGAGGTGAAAGACTCTGAATTAGATGTGGGTTTTGAATCTGAGTCAGAACTATAAAAAGGGAGACAAAGCATTGATGCAGAAATAAGTGCCATTATTGCTACCACCAAGATTCATCTTGGTTAACTTGGTGAACTAAACGAAGGTGAGCGCCTCTTTCATTCACAAATGTGGGTGAAGGGTACTCCACTACACTTGATCATTTATAGCAGTAGCCAGAAGAAACTCATCTCAATGGAGGTCATCAAGTGGTTAGATTTTTTGAAAACATCGCACCCACAACCATACACCATTGGATGGCTCCACCTAGGGAGCGATCTCCACTTCAGCCAACAGTGCCTCCTGCCCTACAACATTAAGCCCTTCAAAGATGAGGTATTGTGTGATGTCTCTCCCGTTAAAGTTTGTGATGTTATTTTTGTCCAACCTTATTTATGGAAATGCCATGTTGTATATGAGTCTAGGCCTCGTAGTGTTATTAATACTTTGGATAGGAAATTGTACATGATACCCAAGCTAGTCCCACCTACTTCCATTTCCTTGATCTCTACCAAGCAATGCAGGAAGGCCGTATTTTATACCAAGAATTTTTTCTTCTTCGTGATTCGTGCTCAAAGTGAGTGGAAGGTTGCAGTCACATACATGGCCTCCACGATAATTCTCTCCATGCAACAAAATCAAGTGGATAAGGCCATGGAAGAATACAAAGACATCTTCTCCTCACCCATTGGGGTACCTATACACTTTTAGGTCAAGCATTCAATCGATCTGACCCCTGATGCATCACTACCCAATGGGCCATTCTATCACCGCTCTCTATTAGAAAATGAGAAATACAAGCGCCAGATCCAAGATCTACTCGAAAAGGGGCACATCCAACCAATATCATCACCTTGTGGAAGCCCAATCATGCTTGTGAAGAAGAAAGACAAGACTTGATAAAATAAAATACCCAATAAAATCACTGTTAGGAACCAATACCCAATTCCCCGAATTGACGATCTCTTTGACCAGCTCAAGGGGGCCAAATACATCAGTAAGACTGATCTAAATTCTAGTTACCACCAGATCCCAATAGAGCAGATTGATGTATGGAATATTGCCTTCAAGTCCAAAGAAGGTCTTTTTGAATGGATGGTCATGCCCTTTAGCTTGATGAATTCCCTAACAACTTTCATGAGGATGATGGATGATATATTCCATCCTTTCACCAATTATTTTTTGGTGGTGTATTTGGATGAAATTCTCATCTTGAACAAGAGTTGGGAGGAACACTTGCAGCATATTCAATAGTTTTTTCACACTCTGCGAAAACACAAGCTATATGCAAATTTGGAAAAATGCTCCTTCGACATGAGCAAGGTCCAATACATAGGCTACATTTTTCATGAGAATGGGGTGCATGTTGATCCAGCCAAGATCCAGGCCATTCATGGCTGGCCAGCCCCGACCACACTCACTGAGCTTTAGAGCTTCTTAGGCCTTTCCAATTTCTATTGCAGGTTCGTGTTGGGATTCTCTCATATTTCATGGGCCCTTAGCCAAGTGACCAGGGGTGGTGGAAAGGAAAAGTTCATGTGGATCCACCTATAATAGAAATCATTCGAATATTTGGAGCAGCGCTTGTGCTCAACCCCTATGCTCTCATTACTCGACCTGTAACAACCTTTTGAGATTGAGACAAATGATTTAGAATATGTTGTGGGAAAAATTC
Source organism: Picea engelmannii (assembly GCA_009831015.1). Classification (NCBI taxonomy): domain Eukaryota; kingdom Viridiplantae; phylum Streptophyta; class Pinopsida; order Pinales; family Pinaceae; genus Picea; species Picea engelmannii. Next base: position 159,497 of record ML778911.1, on the reverse strand, counting down.
TCACTCAACACGAACATCTCACGGCCTATCATAGTGAGACACTATCAGATATTGTCCATAAGTACCCCACTTATGACAAAGAAATGTGCTCCATTATACAAGCCTCCCTCTAGTGGAGGAATTATATTCTTGGGAAGGAGATATTCATCCACATTGATCATAAGACTCTGCAGTTCATGCAGACACAAGGAAAATTACAAAATGACCATCATCATAAGTGGTCCACATACTTGCAACAGTTCCATATCAACATCCAGTATAAGACAATGAGCACCAACCATGTCATTGAATGCCTGAGTCGACCTCTAGTTGTACCACTAACCATGGTGCTACTTTCCTATGGCCATGAGACCTCCAAATGGCCCCAACTCTATGAGAGAGATCCCGAATTCACTACTACCTACTGTATGCTGGGAAAAAAAACAATTGTCACTGATTTCCATCTTCAAGATGGGTTGTTGTGCCATCTGGACCATCTCTGTGTCCCATCAAGCGAGCAAGTGAAGATGATTTGGGAAGCTGACTACATTCAGGTGGCATGACACTTTGACATAGAAAATATAGTGACAATGCTGCAACAAAATTTCTATTGGTAGAAACTTTGACATGATGTCAGCAAGTATATCAAGTCTTGCACAACCTGCACCATTTCCAAAATGAGCATTAAGAAACAAGGCATGTACACCCCTGTGCATACTCTTGATAGGCCCTGGGAATCCATATCGATGGACTACATGTCAGGCATTCCTTCAACCAAGTAGGGAAATGACTGTGTTTTTATGGTTGTTGATCGATCTTCCAAGATGGCGATTTTGGCTGCCTACAAGAAGTGCATCATAGTAGAGGCCACTGTCAGGATCTTCTTCGAACGAGTGTGGGTGCATTTTGGGATACCACAAATAATCATCTCAGATTTGGACAACTGCTTCCTCAACACATTCCAATCGAGCCTCTGGTCACATCTAGATACCAAGCTCACCAAATCCACTACGTTCCACCCCCAAATGGATGGCCAAACTGAGGTTGTCAACAGGATGATCATGCATATCTTACACACATACAATTCAAAGAATCTGTGCATGTGGGATGAGATTCTTTCCTATGTTTATGATAGTTACAATAGAGCCATACATAGCTCAACCGACCACAACCCCTTTTAGGTGGGGTTGGGATTTTAATCATTTGGTCCCATGGATGTTGCACTACCCCTTGTGTCGACACAAGCATAATCATCCCATGCTTAAAAAGAAGCTGAAAAATCCACCTGGTTCATTGAACGAATCAAACACATCCACCAACAGGTTCAAGAGATTTTGTAGAAGTCTAATTCCAAGTACAAGTAGCACAATGATCAGCATGAAGTTCCACACAAGTTTCAGGTGGGAGATAAAGTTTGGTTGCAATTGCAGAAAGAAATCCTTATAGGACCCCATCAGACGCTTCATCCATTCTGTTATGGACCTTACACTATCATCAAGGCTATTGGAGACAATTCTTTTGAGCTGAACATTCCCCCCTTCCTTGGCTTGTACCCTGTGTTTAATTTGGACCTCCTTCGACCATGCTTTGCGCCATTATTGGACACCTCAGAGATAGCAGAAAAATTGACATTGATAGAAATAAATCATGACTACATGGAACATGCATCCACTAATCATATCATGGACACATAGTTCAAGGGAACTCACTAATATAATCTTCATCTTTATCGTGTTGTCAAAGTGGGGAAACTCCTGCACCAAGGCAAGTGGCTCACCCTGAAACAAATTCAACAGAAATTTCCTCATCTGATGGGGGAACTCAATGCAATGTATAATGTTGTTTCCTAAGGGGGGAGGATTGATCCAAGTGGATATCGGTGGTTACCCACCTATTCCAACTATCTCATATATAGTTTTCATCTTGGCATTGTTTTTCTAGCTTTTTGGGTCCCAAACTTCCGGGGTCATTTTGAGGCCCTAAACAACGTTTTTGGGCTCAACACAGTCACACTAGAGATATAGTTAGAGTATGCAAACAACATGTGTATTCCTCGTTGGTGCAACCTTCCCCACTCCTCGGAGAACGATCGCGATCACCAAGACCTTCTCTGATTTTGGCCCGAAGAGTGTCAATGCTCCTCTAATTCCCCGTCGGGAATTCTTCACCCACAACACCCTCCGATGATCCCCCTTAACAGTTGGGAGATCGGAATTCATGGTATCGCAAATTCCATGCTCGCGTACCTTATGCCTCACGAATCCCCAAACCCCGATATGGGTCAATCATTGACTTTCTCCAACTTCTATTATCGGAGTTCCCCTATCGGGGTATCGCTACTCGCAATGTCAACAATCTGAAAGTCCAAACCCTGAACTCCGATGTGTTGATCCTCCGATACAACGCCACCTGTATTCCACCAGCACCTGTGGTCCCACACTGCCATGTCACCTCGGGATTTTGAGGATCATGAATCCAACCTGCGAGTGTTCTCTGCTGTCGAGAACCCCGATTCTCTGAACCCCGATTACTTGGGATTCCTTGACACGTGTCCCCATAATTGACGGTTATGATTCTATCGGGATATCGCGTATCGTGATATCGCCACTTCCGCTTCACCAACTTGGTGCTCCAACTTGCGATATGCCGATATGCAATTGCACGCGCCGATCCAATGATCCCTATGAACCCAAATCGACGACGCTACTTCCTCCTGAGCTTTGAGCCTCTAATACTTGCACGGTAACTCTGTGTACCTGTGCATGATCTAACGACCCTCGGGTCCTCGTGAAATCTCTCCAAGGGATTTCAACCGTCCATCCTTTTGTTGCTAATTTCTGCGAAATGGATTCAAACACTCTCTCTGTGAGAACTTGTTCAACCACTTGCTAACCTGTGGAGTTTCTCTCAGACTTTCCACAACACTCCTGCAATTCTCCTTCAATGAACTATAGGCCTATCCCTCTTGATATTATCCTTGCTTCACAAGTCTTTATGAGAACTTGTTTCACACACTCCTTGCGGAAAAACTCCAAATACGGCCAAGTATTGGAACTCTTCGATCCTGCGCACTCCTGCAGCAGAAATCCTTCGATTCTTTGCTCAGGATCGCAACTCTGAGTCTCCATCCAGCCTGCGCACGCCTTGCATGGATTCGGTTCCAAATCTTCACTTCTGAGATGAATAGAAACAAAAGCTATCTCTAAGTAAACCCTGCAGTCATGCACTCCTTGCGGACAAACTCCACTGCACTCCTTGCAGGAATTCTCTGGCTCACTTAGAGAAACAATTGAAACTCGTTCATTCCTTTTCTTGGATTTCAAAGCAACCATGAAATCACATACATATCATATAAAAGAAAGTGCATAACAAGAAGCAAATACTCATGAACATAATATCAACAATACACAGAGAATAACACAAACATGGAATTGAATCAAAGCTTTTCTATTAACTCAATATCTATACATGGTGGTTCTGCTTACAATTTCTCTGCTCTGCCCTTCTTGCTCCTAAATGAATGATGATAATACAATGTACAAAGGAGGGTGTCTATATCCATTTTCCCTCTTGAAACCTAAAACTGTCTAATCTAGACTTAAATATCTATGTACCTGCATTAAATCTATTAAATGCCTTCATATCTACTAAGGATGAGAGCTTAAAGGCTCAAGATCCCCTTTACATTACAAGTGCGCTTATTTATGAATGACTTCATTAAAGAGCGGTGCAACAATTTCCAAAGCATTTCAAAATGTGTGCTGGCGCTGTCCAGCTGTTTCTTCTAAATGTGTTGGCTCGCTTGACGTGAGCGACGCTCCTGCATCATACTCCTTGGCTTGAAAAATTTCATGGGCTCCTGTCCATGAGCTCCTGCACGGTCTGTCCATGCTTCTGTATCAATACTTCATTTTCCCAGCTAGCATCTTCGACTGGGTGATTTTTCCATTTCACCAGGTATTCGAAGTACTGCTTCCGCCTGGTTTTCCTTCCCACTCACTTGTCCAGTATGCACTCCATCTGCGGTTTCTCTGCAACTGGTAATTGCTTTTGCCACTGGACCACTGGTTCCTCCATTCTAGTCTCTGCTTCTCCAGCCCTGTATGGGTATAAATCTGAAACATTGAATATCAAAGATATCCCGATGCCATCTGGCAACTCAATCTCATATGCATTCTCTCTGAATTTCTTCAGGACTCTGCATGGTCCAATCTTTTTTTATTTTTAATTTGTTATATGTTCCCCTTGGGAACCTTTCTTTCCTCAAGTGTGCCAGAACTAGATCACCAAATTCAAACTGAAGTTGTCTCCAATGCTGATCTGCTTTGCGTTTGTATTCCTGATTGGACTTCTGCAGTCACTGCTTCACCTTCATGTGAAGTTCCTCCATCGCCCCAGCGAATTCTTCAACACTAGCACTGCTAGTCGCAGTCTGTTTTGACTCCCTGAGTTCAGAAACTCCCCTCGGTTGTGTCCCGTACACAATCTCAAACAGACTTTTTCCTGTACTCCGATTCACTGAATCATTATACGCAAATTCTGCCTGTGGCAACACATTGTCCCAGCTGCTATGGTGTTCTGTCACCAAGCTTCTCAGCAAGTCTTCCAGACTTCTGTTGACCACCTCGCTCTATCCGTCTGTCTACGGATGGTAAGCAGAACTAAAAGCCAAATTATTCCCTAGCTTCTTCCATAGCATCCTCCAAAAATGACCTATGAACTTTGTATCCCTATCCGAGACTATGCTTCCCAGCAATCCATGCAGTCTAACAACCTCTTTGAAAAACAAGTTTGCAATGTGAGTCGCATTGCTGGTCTTATGACACGGAATAAAATGTGCCATCTTCGAAAACCTATCTGCCACCACAAAGATGGAATCAAATCCTCTCTACGTTCTCGGTAAACCCAATACAAAATCCATGCTTATCGCCTCCCATGGTCTCTACGGTATGGGCAATGGCTGATAAAAACCTGCGTTCTTCTTCTGGCCCTTCGAATGTTGAAAAATTCGACACCTGTCAACAAACCTATTGACATCTGCTCGCATGCCCGGCCAAAAATATGATTCGCTCAACTTTGTGAATGTTTTGTCATGTCCAAAATGACCTGCTAATCCACCACTGTGCTTCTCCTTCAACAAGTTCTCCCTCATGGAGAAATTTGGAATACATAGCTGATTGCCTCTGAACAACAATCCTTCTTGGATCATATAATCCATCCACGGGCTCCAATCTCTGAGAACTGGATTCTCAGCTGTGTCATATGCTTCTCTGAAATCTGCATCTCTTGCATACATGTCTTTCAGGTTCTCAAAACCCAAAGTTTTGACTCTAAACTCCTGCAGCAATAAACATTTCCTGCTCAAAGCATCAGCCACTTTGTTAGCAGTTCCTGAAATGTGCTTAATCACAAATGTGAAATTCTGCATGTACTCTACCCATTTTGCATGCTTCTGGTTCAACTTCTCCTGCTGACTTACAAACTGCAATGCATGATTATCGCTGTATAATACAAATTCCTTGGGTATCAAGTAATGCCTCCACTTCTTCAAGGCCTGGATGATGGCATAAAACTCTTTATCATACGTGGAGTATTTCAGCTTTGTGTCATCCAGCTTCTCACTGAAATATGCCACTGGTCTGTCATCCTGACTTAAGACCCCTCCTACGGCATACCCGCTTGCATCACATTTCACTTGAAATGTCTTCTGGAATTCTGGCAACACAAGAATTGGTTGCTCTGTGATCTTCCGCTTCAACAGATTGAAGCTTTTCTCAGCCTCCGCTGTCCAATGAAAAGTCTTATGTCGTTTCTTCACTGTGTCCATCATTGCTACGCTAATTCCACTGAAATTCCTAATGAATTTACGGTAGAAAATAGCCAAACCATGGAAACTCCTCACCTCGAAAATGTTTCTGGGTGATGGCCAATTCTTTATCACTTCCACTTTCTGTGCATCCATCTTCAATTCATTTTCCGAAATAACAAAACCCAAATAGATGAGTTCTGTATGCATGAAGGAACACTTCTTCATGTTGATCAACAACTTCTCTTGCTGCAGTCTTCTCATCACAATGGTCAAATGTTTCAAATGTTCAGCTTTGGTCTTGCTAAAAATCAGTATGTCGTCCAGATATATGACAACGAATTTCTCGATGAATTCCCTTAGGACTTCATTCATCAACCTCATGAATGTACTTGGTGCGTTTGTCAAACCAAACAGCATGACCAGCCATTCGTACAAACCTTCATTTGTCTTGAATGTTGTCTTCCATTCATCACCCTCTCTCATACGAATCTGGTGATATCCACTCTTGAGATCAATCTTCAAAAAAAAATTTGCCCCACTCATGCAATCCATCAGATCATCCATTCTCGGCAGTGGAAATCTGTACCTGATGGTGATTTTGTTGATCGCTCTGGAGTCTGTACACATCCTCCAACCTCCATCCTTCTTTGGACTTAGTACCATTGGAACAACACACGGACTCAGGCTCTCCCTGACTAATCCTTTATCTAGCAGCTCCTGTACCTACCTTTTGACCTCCTGATTTTCCTATGGCGTTAATCTGTATGAGGATTTATTTGGCAAACTCGCTCCAGGTATGAGGTCTATGTGGTGACTCACACTCCTCATCGGTGGCAACGAACAAGGTAATTCGTCCACGATGATGTCAGCGAACTCTCCCAGCAGTTCCTAAATCTCATCTAGTAAGTCATCCACTCTCGTGCTAGTCAGGACAATTCTTAGTTTCCTGACCACAAAGAATTGTGGATCTTCTTTCTTCTCCATCTCATTGAGAAGTTCCTTCCCACTCATGAGAAGTATCGTATTGCTTACTTCCATCTTTTCTTCCTTATCCTTTATCAGAAGCAATTTGTGTGTTCTTCCATCCTTCTCCAAGGTGTATGTGTTCATCCTCCCATCATGAACAACATTTCTATCATATTGCCATGGTCTACCCAGCAACAAATGACATACATCCATGGGAATGACATTACACAAAATTTTATCCTTATATCCACCTATTTTGAATTCGACCAAGCATTGTTTAGTAACACTTACCTGGTGTCCTTTCTGCAGCCATGAGACTTTATATGGACTCGGGTGATCAGTTGTCTCCAGCTCCAGCTTTTCTACCATCTCAATCGAAACGAGATTATCGGTGCTTCCGCTGTCCACGATGACCTTGCACTTTCTGTCCCTAGCTATGCAAGCTGTCCTGAACAATCGGCTCCTCTGAGTTGTGTTCTCCACCTCCTTCTCGGGTGTTAAGAGAACTTTATGCATCCCAAGCAATCTTCCACTGTCTGCATCTTCACTCTCAACATCACACCTCTGCGCTTCAGTGATGTGAGCTTCTCCTCCATCTTTCTTCTTCTTTGGACACTCGAAAGACTTGTGCCCATTATTCCCACATGTAAAACATGTGATTACTCCCCCTCTTCCTCTACCTTGACCCCTAGTACGAGGAAGAGTGTTTGCATCAGCATAATCAACTTGCTGATCAATTTGTTATCTCCTCGGATCAGCACATGGATGCCTCTGTGAGGTTCCGCCTCTTTCAATCTTACCCTGAGGTTTCTGCCATTCCTCCTTGGGCTTCTGGTATTTGTCCTGGGCAACTTCCTTGCCTCTGGCCTGACTTCTGCCTCACCCTCGCTGACCTTGCTTGCGGCTCAACTTTTCCTCGGATTTCAGAGCCATCTGGTAAGCATCCTCCACCGTCCTGATGGTTACCATGCTTAATTCATCCTGAATGTCATATCTCAGACCATTCAGGTATCTCGCCACATTTTCATCATCGCTCTCCCGATGAACTGCTCTGATGTTGAGCCTGTAGAATTCTTCAGTGTACTCTTTCACCGTCACCAACTTCTGTCTCAGGTTCTGCATTCGCCTGAATAGTGTGATTTGATAGTCTCTCGGGATGAATTTCTCCTTCATCTTAGCGATCATTCAATCCCAGCTTTTGATCTTCTATTTTCCTTTGGAACGTTTATCTGCCTGTAGCTCGTCCCACCATAATGTTGCATGTCCCTTCAACCAGGTGACAGCATGTCTGACCTTCTTGTCCTCTTCGATCTCCTCATAATCGAACTAGGTATCAAGAGCTTGGATCCAGTCCAACAACTCTTCTGCATCCAGACTTCCCTCGTAGACTGGAATGTCCATTTTCACCTTTGCACCCATCCTGGCAATGGATTTTATCAATTGCTCGGTTGATGCATCTTCTGCTATGACCTCTTCTTCGTGTCCAGCTTCTTCTTCAACTTCGGAATCACTAAGATCCCCTGTTCCAACTCTGCGTCTCTGTGCAGTCTCTATCTCCTCGAGTCTTGCTCGGAGATCTCTCATTTGGCGCTCCATTTCTGGATTCCCTGCCGGCCTACCTCTTCTTCATGCGTCCTTGTCCTCTGGACCATGTGACTTCCTTTCTCTTCTGGGTGGCATAATGAATCCTTTTCTCTACTACAGAAAGCAAAGATATTCCCACTCTGATACCACTTGGTGCAACCTTCCCCACTCCTCGGAGAACGATCGCGATCACCAGGACCTTCTCTGATTTTGGCCTGAAGAGTGTCAATGCTCCTCTAATTCCCCGTCGGGAATTCTTCACCCACAACACCCTCTGATGATCCCCCTTAACAGTCGGGAGATCGGAATTCGTGGTATCGCTAATTCTATGCTCGCATACCTTATGCCTCACGAATCCTCAAACCCCGATATGGGTCAATCATTGACTTTCTCCAACTTCTATTATCAGGGTTCCCCTATCGGGGTATCGCTACTCGCGATGTCAACAATATGAACTTCCAAACCCTGAACTCCAATGTGCCAATCCTCCAATACAATGCCACCTGTATTCCACCAGCACCTGTGGTCCCACACTGCCACGTCACCTCGGGATTTTGCGGATCGCGAATCCAACCTGCGAGTGTTCTCTGCTGTCGAGAACCCCGATTCTCTGAACCCTGATTACTTGGGATTCCTTGACATGTGTCCCCATGATTGACGGTTATGATTCTATTGGGATATCGCGTATCACGATATCGCCACTTCCGCTTCACCGACTTGGTGCTCCAACTCGCGATATGCCGATATGCAATGACACGCTCCGATCCAACGATCCCTATGAACCCAAATCGACGGCGCTACTTCCTCTTGAGCTTCGAGCCCCTAATACTTGCACGGTAACTCCATGTACCTGTGCACGATCTAACGACCCTCGGGTCCTCGTGAAATCTCTCCAGGGGATTTCAACCGTCCATCCTTCTGTTGCTAATTTCTGTGAAATGGATTCAAACACTCTCTCTGTGAGAACTTGTTCAACCACTCGCCAACCTATTGAGTTTCTCTTGGACTTTCCACAACACTCCTACAATTCTCCTTCAATGAACTGTAGGCCTATCCCTCCTGAGCTTATCCTTGCTTCACAAGTCTTTATGAGAACTTGTTGCACACACTCCTTGTGGAAAAACTCCAAATACGGCTAAGTATTGGAACTCTTCGATCCTGCGCACTCCTGCAGCAGAAATCCTTCGATTCTTTGCTCAGGATTGAAACTCTGAGTCTCCGTCCAGCCCGTGCATGCCTTGTACAGCTCCGGTGCCAAATCTGCACTTCTGAGATGAATAGAAACAAAAGCTATCTCTAAGTAAACCCTGCAGTCACGCACTCCTTGCGGACAAACTCCACTGCACTCCTTGCAGAAATTCTCTGGCTCACTGAGAGAAACAATTGAAACTCATTCATTCCTTTTCTCGGATTTCAAAGCAACCATGAAATCACATACACAACATATAAAATCAAGTGCATAACAAGAAGCAAATACTCATGAACATAATATCAACAATACACAGAGAATAACACAACCATGGAATTGAATCAAAGCTTTTCTATTAACTCAATATCTGTACATGGTGGTTCTGCTTACAATTTCTCTGCTCTGCCCTTCTTGCTCCTGAATGAATGATGATAATACAATGTACAAAGGAGGGTGTCTATATCCATTTTCCCTCTTGAAACCTAAAACTGTCTAATATAGACTTAAACATCTATCTACCTGCATTAAATCTATTAAATGCCTTCCTATCTACTAAGGATGAGAGCTTAAAGGCTCAATATCCCCTTTACATTACAAGTGCGCTTCTTTATGAATGACTTCATTAAAGAGTGGCACAACAATTTCCAAAGCATTTCAAAATGTGTGCTAACGCTGTCCAGCTGTTTCTTCTAAATGTGTTGGCTCGCTTGACATGAGCGATGCTTCTGCATCACTCGTATAGACCTTCCCAATGGGATATTTTTTTCCTAGAACGAAGATCGTAAGAAAAAGTTACGACCCTTAGATGTTGATGTACCAAATTACCCCATCGGGTCCCACATGACTTTTGACGCTTCATCTCCTAAGGTTAGGTTTTTGGATGTCTAGGGTTTTCGGATTACTTGTTTATGCTAAAATGGTCTGGAGGCATCATTGTAATGTGATTAGATGAATACGCATAGCCACCGCATCTCTTCTCAGAGATCAGATACCACCATTCGAACAAGACTATTTTCATTCTGCATTTTAGAGTTTCAACAGATTTCTTTATTGAATAGAAGTCAAGTTTCAATGTATCTATGTTATTTTTCACTGTATATCTGTGTTAATTATATATATATATATATATATGTTTCATTTCATTTCTCTCATAAATTAGGATCAGTCTTATACTCCTAAATAGAATGCCACTGTAGAAAGAAAGAATCTAAATTTGGTTGAAATGGCTCAATGTATTTTGCAAACAAAGACTTGCTGACTAAGTTCTGGGATGAAGTTGTTTACTATTCCAACTATATCCTAAATTGGATTCTGACTAAATTTTTTAGTTCTATGAATCTAATCAAGAGATGGTGTGGACGAAATCCCTCAGTTGACCACCTCAGAAAATTTAAATGTATTGCTTTGTCTCATATTTCGGATGATTACATAAAGAAGTTGGATGCAAAGAGTCATGCTTGCATCATGATGGGTTATTCTGAAGAATCCAAGGCACATCGACTATTTGACCCTATCAAATGACATGTCATTATAAGGAAAAGTCTATTTTCATGAGAATTATCTAGGCATTAATTTGTTGAATGCTTCCTTTGGTTTTGTAATGTCCCTAACCTGAATCCCATTTATAGTTGTGCATATAGGCTTGTGAGCCATTTTAGTTTTGCGCACACCTTAGTATTTTGTGATGTAATGATCCATACAGATTGGTGAGATATTGGAAACAAGTGTAAATGTAATGTACATATAGGCTGGTGAGCCGTTGGTACCAATTTTTGGTTTTGCACACACCTGTGGAGTGCACGAGGCTTGTTATCAAAGAAAAGGTGCACACATTCCATAGTGTTGCATGCAATTGAGTAAGTTCGCGGGGATGATCGAGTTATATGTGTATATGTTTTGAGGTTGGAGATCCTATGTAACTATTGGGTTGGTGATCTAGGATGCAAATAGGCCAGTGCATCTATTCTTGTAAAGTGTATCACACTCAAGTTATTAATATATTACATCACTACGCATAGATAGACTCAGACGAAAAGACATGGGGGGATGAACTCCATCGGAAAAAGGAAAAAAGGGGGATATTTTAATAATATTTTCGAAAAGCATAGTTTACAAATATATTATTTATTGTAAGTTTCCGAGGGGTGGGGAACAAGTCACCAAGTGGCTAAAGCTATTTCTAAAGGTGAAAAGTGTCGAGTTGAAGGCATGCAATATATATTGATGGCCTAAGTGTAATTCGTGGGATTATGACTCACTCATTCGGGGAATCATCCGTCATTTCCTTCATCATTTAGAAGAAAACAAGTTTGTATTTTGTTGTAATTATGATAATGGATTAACCCCGTGCTTGGGAAATATTGGTACGATTGAAGAAGCGGGTTTTTAGGACCATAGTTTTCCCAAGAGGCATGTTTTTCAGGCCCATGAAAAATCTCTCAAGGTGAGATATTGGCTGGGAATTGTTACCTGATGCACTGGGAATTTGTTACAGTGCTCCGATAATTCTTGATCCAACCTATTGCTGAAGCCCTGGAAGGGAAGTGGAGCAGCCAAAGGACTGTTGAGCAGAGAATGGGCACATTTCTTGGGGTGGGACAATCATGTGGGGAATGAGTGACTATAAAATAGTTGCAACATTAGATAGCTTGGAATAAGAAATTTCATTATTTGTTATACCATAGTTTGGCACTAGGAATCCTTTTTCCCTAGTAAGTTGCCAAAAAAGCTATTTTGAGCTAGTTGGAAAAGGTGGGTGGCCACCGAGATCCTCCTAGATCATACATGTATAATTGGGTGTATGGGAAGCAGGGTGATACGAGATTTTCTTTGATTTGCTGAGTATATGCCATGCATTTTATTTTATCCTTCCAGAAGCTATCATAGTACCATTGTTTACATTATTGTGAGGTGAATGGAGCTCATAGAAAAATACAGTTAGATAGCTTTCCATCACATGGATCATTATATGTGCATATTATAGACATCTATGTTCCACCACAACTACAAATTTCCTTCTATAATTACAAATTGTGTCAATACACTTTTTAGATTGAGTATCCCACATATCAATGACCTGTATATATTTCTTCAGTGTGTTCAACTAGGGCTAGGTAATTTAGGTACCCAGGAGGAAAAGAAAAAAACTTGGATGGCATAGATTTTAAGGATATCATATTTTAGAACATAGAATGAGTTGGTATAGGAAAATATGAATATTGGTAATATTTTTTAGCAATGCACATCAACCTAATGGTATCTTGGGTAAGAAGAATTTCCTAGCTATTTTGTTGATGTACTAGTACATGCCAAGGATATGAAAAAAACTAGAAGATGTTAACAAAGGATAGGGTGAATTGGTCAAGGTGACCTTATTTGATGATGATGCATATGAGGAAAGGATGCTTGGGGTGTGGATTTTGATGATCTTTCCCCAATCTTTATCAATTTCTTCTACATATTCATTTTCAATTGTCACAAGAGAACTACCAAATTTGAGGGTGATTGTGAATGAGGGATTGGATGAGGAGAATTATTTGATGTTAGTTGTTTGAGATGAGTCACTATGAGGTCCGAATCAGTAATATTATTCCAAGAGACCCTCTTTGTTTTAGGTTGTGATTGTGGGGATCATGGTTATGGTATAGAGATATGGAATATTAGGTCTTTAATTCATTGAGAGGATGTGTTCAAAATGCACTGGATGAAGAGGAAGCTAACAATAATACTTGATATTGTAATGTCTTGTTACCCCTGCTAGTCCATGGTGTAGCATTTGAATGATATCGAATAAAATTAACAATATGCTTTATTTTTCAATATAAACCATATATTTCTCACATTCTCGACCTATTTTGATAGGATTCATTCTTTCCTTTAAACACAAAAGAATAATTAGATAGGTCCAAACGGTTGCATATGATTGAATAAGATTCAAGATGTTCATATTTTTCATGATGATGCTTAGAATTGGGTCAAGGGTCACAATCCTGAATGAAACAATGAGATGCATCTTCAATTGGTTATGAACTGGTATCAATAATTAATTTCAAACTTATATTAAGAAATATGAGTAAACAAATTTAGATGAATACTTCCTTGAGTTCCCCAAAACTCCATGTGCACAAAGAAAGAGAAACTCATAGTTGTTGATTGTTCTTCATTTGTTTATTTAACCTGCAAAATAGAAGAGATGATCAAAGAAGAATTAAATCCTACTAGTTTGACTCACCCTATGTTGTCAACAGGAATGACCAGTGTGGTTCCTTATGTTATACAAATGGGGTCTTCCATCCTAATTATGAAATAGAAGTTAAGCTCCCTCCCATATATCTCCTTTGTCGATAGCCTTAAGTTGCAACAGAGAATTCCTCAGTGAAGGTCATATTTTCATTTCCAACTAGTAACAAGAAGTCACCCTAATAAGGGAAATGCTAGAGATTAGAGTGATTTTTAAGGGGATGATTTTATAGGAGGGTTTCAATGAATGAGAAGTAAAAATTTAAGCCCGCTCTTGGAAGGATAGATTGAAAGAGGATTTTACCAAAAGGTGAGCCAACACTGGATTAGGAGGATTAGTCTTTGATATCATTATGAGTAGAAATCTATTCCTGTTTGATTCAAATAATATTTTTTTGGGGGAATAGGTTGGTACATGAAATGAAACATAAACATATCAATGCAAATAATCGAAGAGGAACAGAAAATTTTTAAGATAAAGGGTGATGTCTAAAGACACGATTACAATGCTTAAGGATAGAACATTGTGATTAGAAAATCATAGTGCATGTTGTACATATTTATTAGCATGATCTATTGCACAATATCCACGATGATAATGACCCAAGGGGTCTTCTATTTATAGTCTCAATATCTAACCAAATTCCATAAAATATGGAATATCTTGTACACATGTAATCATCGGTTATTAGAGATGACAAATATGTGCTATCGAGTCGGCTCGACAGGATTCAAATTGATTTGCTATCCTTCTAACTCATGGTATCTTACGGGGCTAGTCGATCCACTTCATGACAATCTTCAACTACTGGTTGACTGTCCGATCAACATGCATATTGACTACTCGACCGACTGGTGTAGTGTGTTGGTCGATCACTCAAATAATTGTATCCAGATGTAGGTCAACCTATTGACTGACTAAACCCAGGAGATGTATGATGAACCATCAATGCTTGATAATCCAACACCCCCCATCAACAAACTTATATGGAGATTCAAGAGGTGAAATTATGTTATTATGACACCCCCCCCATAATTTCATCTTTCTAAATTCAAAGCATCATGTAGAGCTTGATAAATCTAGATTCAACTAAGGGTTTGGTGAAGATATCGACAATTTGATCATCTTCTCTGCAATATTCAATAGAGACAACCTTTTCATGAACCAACTATCTCAAATAGTGAGCATGGAGTTCAACATGATTTATCTTAATGTGGGAAACATGATTGTTAGAAACCTCTATAGCACTCTAGTTATCATAGTATATTGTAGTCGAGGTCTGAACAAGAAGGCCAAGTTATCCCAAAAGTTGGTGAATCCATACTTTTTCAGTACCTTCTTGAACGTCGCCATGATATTTTGTTTCTTACACAACCACACTATTAGTCCATTGCCATAGAAAAAAACATAGACAAAAGTGGACTCTCAAACATCACTGTCACTGGCCCATTCAAAATCATTGAAGCCATCAAGAAACTATGAGTTTCATTAATACTTGATATGAAAATGAGTGGTACCCTTGAGATAGCGGACAATTTGTTTGACTACTTTCCAATGACTTTTTTTAGGGTCCTGCATAAACTGAGAAAACAAATTAACAACAAAGGAAATGTTAGGTAAACTATGAGTAATATAGATAAGACTATTGACCAATTATCGATAAAGAGTAGCATTGACTGCAGGAGTTCGACAGGTTTTGGTAAGCTTTACTCCAGACTTGAAAGGAGTATCACAAGGCTTGCAATCAACCATCTTAAAACTTGTCAATAGATCCATCACATATTTAGAATGAGAAATAAAAAATCCATCACATAGTGGTAATACTTGAAGACCCAAAAAATAATGCAGAGTACCAAGATCTTTCGTGTCAAAGGAATCAGTAAGTTGTTTCTTCAATATAAGGATGAGATCATTATTATTTCCAATAGTGAGTAAGTCATCTACATATACATCAATAATCAAAGTGTTTCTATTGGTATGGAGTACATACAAGCTGTGATCAGATTCTCAATGTTTGAAATCAAGTTGAAGAAAGAAATTGTTGATATTAGCATACCAAGCTCTGGGAGCCTACTTCAAACCATAAAGAGACTTCTTGAGTCGGCAAACCAAATTTGAATCCCTCACAAAACCAGGTGGTTGTTCCATGAAAATTTCTTCAGACATGTATCCATCAATAAATGCTCTCTTCATATCCATATGATGGATTTTCCATCCAAAATGAGAAGCAAGGGAAAGAATCAGTTGAACAGAGTTCATATTTGTGACATGGGAAAAGGTTTCAGTGTAGTCAATGCCTTCTTG
Source organism: Picea engelmannii (assembly GCA_009831015.1). Taxonomy (NCBI): domain Eukaryota; kingdom Viridiplantae; phylum Streptophyta; class Pinopsida; order Pinales; family Pinaceae; genus Picea; species Picea engelmannii. The sequence continues at coordinate 143,426 of ML778911.1, read as the reverse complement.
TTGAGACAAGTCTTTCACAACTAGGCATTATTTATGTCGCTCAACAAAACCTTTAGAGGTAAATTTGGTCATGTAGGTGAGATATGGTATTGGTAACATTACATTTCATATGATATGGGTCAAGGGCTTGGACCCTCGACCCATTTTTCCACCAACCAAACTTTTGATCAACCTTAAATATAATTCACCATATATAAGGTTATGAAACCATGTGATGGTGTATTGGTAAAGGGGTTTGGGTAAGGTCTTGGGAGGTCATGGGTTCGATCCTACAGACTCCCATAAAATTTTTGATAACCATTAACCATTAATGGCTAATGGGAGTCTGCCACATGGAAACCTCTCATTGGTCAATTCTTACCACGTGTCAAAAAATGATTATCCACTTGGACTGTACGAACTACCACACCACCTTGCCAGCTGGACATGCCACATCACCTGGCTAGTTGGATCTACAACATGTATGATTGTGCCACATGTCACCCTTGTAGTGGTGCCACATGTCACCCTTGTAGTGGTGACACATGTCACCTTTGACCCCTTTGACTTTTTCCTTTTTTCCCTAGGTTGATCTGAAATTTAACCATCCATAACTTTTGAATACGAGATTTGTTTGAGGAAATGTTTGTGCCATTGGAAATATATTGTCGAGCTCTATGAAATGATGTAGTTTTCAAGAGCATTTGGGATAGTTAAATTCTGATCTTTTCTAGATCCTCCTAGACCTATGTGAGTGTTTTGGATATTCCCAGACCTTCTGCGAACATTTTGGATCCTCTTGGATCACTCCTTCCCACTGAATAACTTTTGGTACTCCAAAAGTATGAATATTTCAACAACTTAGTGATGATAAATCTTAATCTCTCTTCCATCTTATTGTACTTATCTTATCCAATAACTTAGTGATAATGAAGTTTCTTCAATTTTCCATCTTGTCTAATATTATAGGACTCAATCTTTATCTTGGATCTTGGATCTTAGAACAATGTACTTATGTATGCTTCTGAAATATGGCTCTGATTTTGGCTCTTTGGAATATGGTGCTAGTTCAAATCTAGTTATGGTTCTGGCTCATAGATTCCTTCATAACAAAAGTTGGCTCACTGAATCTATGCAATATTCGAATCTGAATCCTGTACTCAACATACACTCCCATCTCCTTCTTTGTTGAAGATAGTTTTATCTCGGCCAATATGGAACCAATTCGAATGTTGATCTATGAATTTCCCTTTTGGATTCTCTGTTCCCGTACTGTTGATGTATCTGTAGGAGTCTCTAAATCCCCATCCATTGTCTCTCTCCTTCCTTGAAAACAATTATGTTTGTATTGTATACATCTATACTGAATTTCTTTTTCTCAAGGTATACATCTACACGAACATGACATAATATTTTGAAGACGATTATAGTATGCATCCTCTTACAAAGAAGATTATTTATCCTTTACCAGCTCTAGGAACATTTACATTACTTCGATTCTCTTCCTTCTTTTCATCTATATGTTTCAATTGCTTACATCCTTCTATTCCTACACCTTTGGTACTTTAGAATAATAATGTTATGACCCAAGAGGGGCATATATATGGCTAAATGTATATGATATGACCCCAGGGGGGGGAATATATGAGCCTAAATGTACATATAATGTGTAAATACACATGTAATAGGTTCTCATGTGCAAGTGTGAATAGCTATATATAAGAGATCATGTATTCATTATTGACACGGGAATTGTGAAGTATGAAATGTATTTGGTTATTTGGAGGGGGTTCCCATTTTATTTAAGGAGTTATTGTGTAACTTATCTATCTTGGATTTGTGCTCCATGTTTACATTCTATACATGGTGTGTACTTATGTTATTTTTTGATATTTTGAGCATTTTGGTTCATAACATTTGGTATCAGAGCTCAAGGTCTTGGGGTTTCGCTGATACATCTGAGACACATTGGAATTTTCACTATAAATATTTTCCTACGACGTTTCATAAGCAACCCCTTGGAGAATATTTATAAGATGGATCAAGGTACGTGGGGTTCAAATTTCATCTCCCGAGGCATTATAATTTCAGAGATATATCCTGTGTAATATAGGGTTCTTGAATCATCCTAAATTTAGTCATTGTGGAATTTTCTCTATAACATTGTTTCTGTAGCATTTCAGACCCTTAAATCCAATGAATATTCACATAAATTATCAATCTATCCATGATAAAAATTGCAGCTTCTAGGCCATCCTGATTTTGTATATACAACTTGTGTAATATAGGGTAGCTGACTAGTCCTATTGACTAGTCTCAAACATGTGTTCTGGGTAAAACAACCATCACGTCTTCATAGAGCATACAAATTGAGTAATACTAGTTGCATTAAAAAGTAGATAGGACATAGTATTTATGGTACAATTTTCACAATTTTATGTCAATTATGGTGCATGGGACACGCTGTACAAGTGCTCTCTACCGGAAAGGCCAAAAATCAGCAAGGTGTGGGGAAGTTATCATAACTTCCACTAGGCACATCCAATTTTGGTCAAAAATATGGAATTGCAAAGAAGAAATTTCATAGTAATACAGGTCTCAATTTTAGACTGAGAAGGCCCTAAATTTCATAGGTACATCATAAGTAAGGTCCTCCAGGAGGACAGACTCCAAATCAGGGTTTCAAAGGTATGTTCACTTAAAACTATCATAACTTTTGATTGAAATGTTCGATTGAGCTGATTCAAAATACATTGGAAAGATAACACATAGAAGAGCATTTTGGAACAAGTATTGAAACTATTTGATCTCTTCATCCTTAATATATTTAGGTTGTGATTTGAGGGTTGGGATTAAACCTCAATTAAGAATCAATGGAAATACCTAAATTTACAGGAGATGAAGTTGAAGATGAAATAGATCCTATGGAATGGTTGAGGTTGGTAAAATAATATAATATGACTCCTACGAAGGAAAGAGATTATTTTTTTGATGAATCTTGGAAGTGGTGGATGAGTGTTGATCAAAATACTAGATGGCACTGCACATGGGAAGAATTTGAAAAACTCTTCTCAGATAAATGGATTATGGATACAAAAATGGAGGAAATGTATAGAATTCAAGATGAATTAAAATAATAAAAGGAAGATATTAATAAGAAGGGTGAGGATCTATCTAAGATAATATCCCTTAATGAATCACTCATTAAGGAGGTTAAGAACCTAAAGCAAGAAAATACTAGCAAAGGAAAGTGGGAAAAACATGAATCGAGAGAAGATTTGAAAAATAAATATGAAGAGATATGTAGATTATGAAGCCATGATAAAAAAATATTGGATGAGATTAATATATTGAAAGAAGAAAAGAAGAATTGTCAAAATAAAGAAGAAAGAAGAATCTTGGATGAAGAATCTACCAAAATACTGCAAGAGGAAATTTGCAAGAAGGTTGAGGAATACTTAAATACAGATGAGGTAAAGTAAAAAATGCAAGCCATAATTGAAAAAGGACGTCAGAATTTGTTAGATGGGATCACATTGAAGATTGAAAAGGAGAAACAAGACAAGATTCAAGAAGGTCAATAGAGGATACTTGAAGAATTTAAAATCCATCTAGAGGATGTACATGCCAAATATGATGGTATTATCTCAAAGGTTAGAGTAATCAAAGACCAATAAAATATGATCGAGGATTCCCTTGATGCTGAAAATAAGATAGATGAAATGCAATTGCAGAGTGAAGGAAGACCATCAAATGTGAAAATGTATTGACACCCTCACTACCAAGAAACATTTCAAGGAAGACAAGAAGTACAATATAAACATTATTAAGGAAGAATATGGAATACTTGTCAATATTCATGGAACAAGGGATCACCAAAATACTCTTCAACAAGCTATTATCAGAGACCAGCAACGACTACAAATTGGAGAAGCTTCAACAAAAATACATGGAATAAGAGGAAAGAAAATTATTCAACAACTAGACACCAAGGATTAAGACCAAAAAGAGTTGATTTTGGATGGATAGATCATCAACAACGGAATGAAGAAATAAAGAACATAAAAAAATCATATTACTTGGTTTCATCACAAGTGAAGCCTTTAAATGAAAAGATTTGAGGAAAAATATTTTTGAAGGAGGGTACTATGTTATGACCCAAGGGGGGCATATATATGGATAAATGTATATGATATGACCTCAAGGGGGAGAATATATGGGCCTAAATGTACATGTAATGTGTAAATACATATTTAATATGGTCGACCTAGTGATAAAGGGGCCTCATGTGCAAGTGTGAATAGCTATATATAAGAGATCATGTATTCATTATTGACATGGCAATTGTGAAATATAAAAGGTATTTGGAGTTGTGCTCCACGTTTACATTCTGTACATGGTGTGTATTTATGTTATTTTTTTATATTTTGATCATTTTGGTTCATAACAAATAATTTTTACTTAGACAATTTGATCCATATGTAGTCCTTTAGCTAATAACAAGTCAATACAATTGTCTATATTGTTTTTGAAAGGCTTAGAAATAATTATAATATCCCTCTCACTCTTATAACAATGCAGTTATATAGAAACCATTTACACAATTCCTCTCACTTAAACAATATGTAAGGTGGCTATATAGAAATCCTTTTACAAGATTCCTCTCTCTTAACAAGATATAAGGTGGCTATATAGAAATCCCTTTACAAAATTCCTCTCACTCTTAACAACACATAAGGTGGCTATATAGAAATTTTACAGAATTCCTCTCACTCTTATAATCTCAATGAGTGGCTTACAATCCTTCTAGTAGACTTAGGATATATCTACATATGCATATTACATTTACAAAGATACTTTTTTATAATGAAATCTCTTCTGATGGATGGCTTATTTATGGACTCATCCTCCCCTTAGTACTACAAGGAGTCTCATAGCTTCCCATATCTAGCAATGCCTCTGACGTTGATGTTGAATCTCACATTGAATCTAATGCAGAAATTGATGTTGAATCCAAGAAACCATTAGACCATATTATAGGTCTTCCTAGTAACCTATATAGCCTCTCCTTGAGAACACCAAGAACTATTGCTATGTATTGAGTAGGTTCCATTGAATACACAAGTACCCGACCATTCTGGAATGATACTGCATAGCCATCATATTCAAAAACCACAATTGAGAGTAGGTTTAATTTTAAATATGTAATATGTAACATATGTTCTATTCCTAGAAATCCTCCTGACTCGAGCTGGAATCTTACATATCCATACCCTCTTATTGCTTGTCTCGTCTTAGTTCCATATCCTACATAGAAATGTGTTTCGATCTTTGATAAAGTCAGGAATACTGATCTCATCCCATTCATGTGGCAAGATGAGCCACTTTCCATGAACCATTCCTCAATGTCTTCATATATCACTTTGTTAAGACCAACCATTAAGAAGTATTGTTTCTCGAATCTTTCAACAAGACAATTAACTTCATCTAAGAAGTTCCTTTACATATTTTTGGTTCTTATTTGAACATAAGTATGGATAAAGTGTCAAATACTTCTCAATCTGATGTCCACTATTACCATAATAAGAGAAAAGTATGTTGTTACCATATTGGAACCACGATCCCTTCTTTTCATTCCCCCTTTTCCTTTGCTTTGAGAAATTACCTTTACCTTTAGCCTTCTTCTTGGATGGATTTTCTTGCACAAATTTTCTTGTTTGGCATTTCTCCACGTTATGGTTACTAGTTCCACATGAAGAACATGGATACATAGACCATTTAACAATAGGAAACATCTTCATTCCCTCTTTAAATGCACATCTTTATTTGGAGAAATCTTAGATCTGTTACCTTTCTCTAGACTGGAAGGTAAGACTAAATACTTATGAAGGACCTATTCATATGAAGTTCTCCTTGCTTCAACCATCCTCGAGCATTCCACATCTTGATGGGAAAAAGAATAATATGAAGAATCATCCTTCTCAATCATTCCTTTTAAAGGAGTTAGTTTCTCTTTCATCAAAGACTTTACATTCTTGACTTTCCATTTTTCATGGAATGATGTTTTTGGTGCCAATACATGATCCTTGATATACAATTTCCTTTCCAACTCATGAAAAATACCTCTATGAAATTCCTCATGACATATCAGTCTATCATGCATCTTTTTCTTCTCTTCCTCGAGAGTTTGCAGTTGCATCCTTAATTCACAATTCTCCTTCTGAATCTGTCGATTAATATTCTTCTGTAGCCTTAAATTCATTGGGTATTTACTCATTTTGTCCTCTCAAAAAGAGTCTTCAAAACCTTCACCAACTTAAGTCTTGACCTCGTCACATCAACAACTTTCAAATACATGTCAAAACTAGCTCTGATACCACTTGATCTAAAAATCCTTAGATACCACTTATTCCTTTATAATATACATATTAGCATCTAACCTAATTCATAATTAATTCTTGATTGTATTGATATGATTTGCAAAAAAATGATGTTGTGATTCTTATCCAAAATCTCATAAACTGATGTTTGATTTGAATAATTATGAGATAACACAACATAAAATAAAAGAACTCAAATTATACAATATTCATGGAAAATATTACTTCATCTTCAAGTCCCTTTTAGATAGTAAGATTGTTCTTCATTTGCTCAAATGTCAAACTAGATTACAACACGGACTTACAAAAATCCAATTTTATGGAATCTCTTTAATTTGGTTGCTCAAACTCATAAAATGAATTTACCACTAAATTCCTTGCCAAATTTCGAGAAAAATGAGTATAAATTTGACCATAATCTGAACAAGTTAAATTTTACTGTCTTTACACACCAAATGATGCACTATGGTGCTCATAATGGAAATATGGACTAATAATTTCACAAATGACCTCTTAGAAAAAAAAAATATTGCCATTGAACTCCTCTCGAAAAACGAGAAAAACAAGTATAAACATGCCTATGTTTGGACAATATACCTCATGGCACATGTATCAAGACAATACCAAATTAGGCTCCTCTTTGGCATGACAATCTATGAAATCCATATCATACATAGCCTCAGGATCCATGTCTGCCTCAAACGGTCTTGTCTCAAGATGTGTGTTTCTCTTGGTCTTGGACCACGTGTGCATTAAATAGGCATAGGTCCAAATCTCCAAGAAAAAACTTTGGTAACTTAATTCTAATTTTAGCGGGATCCTATAACATCAAGTGACAATGGTGCATTGGTTAAAACATTGGATAAATTTGGAGGAGGTCATGAGTTCCATGTTGGCATGTTTTAAAGGCAGTGTATGCTTGTCATTGATAGCAAGTACAGTAGCGATGATGGCTTGAGTACAGGAAGGATGTGCCAAGCGGGCACCAGAAGTCTTTTGGGAAGACGCTGTAGAGAAATATCGACAAGATTAGAGTATGCAGCGATGGATCTCATTGAATATTTCCCGATGAACGTCAGATCTAAGCCCAAGGTCCGATCGGTATTAGATCTAGGAGAACTTACACGCTCTTTAACGAGTAAGGTGAAATGCGAAACCCCGAAAAATCACCTCAACAAAGACTTCATTTCGGAGTTTTGGTTATCGGGAGATGGAGAAGTCAAGGGTCGAGACTCTCCAACATAGGAGTCTTGAAGTCGCAAAATGCGAAACCTCAAAATTGAGAAATAGGCGCATCGCTCGAAGTTTTGGATACCGGGATTTTGGTTATCGGGAGATGGAGATGTCAGAGACTCACATCATCAAGAGTCCCAAAGTGCCGAAATGCGAAAACCCGAAACAACCGCATCGCTTGGAGTACTGGATACCGAGATTTCAGATACCGGGAGATGGAAATGAAAAAGACTCTCATCATAAGGAGTCTTGAAGTCACAAAACCCAAAGTCGAGAAATGATAAAGACTCCATACCAGAGTTTCGGATACCGGGAGTAGGAGGATTTAAGAGTAAAGACTCTTGATCAGAGGAGTCCCGAAATCGTGAAACTTGAAATCGCGAAATGTCACAGACAACCTCCATTTCGGAGTTTCGGGCACCACAGCATGTAGAGTCAAGAAACTTTACCACAGGAATACTGAAATGTCGATTCTACGAAATGAGAAACGCTGGAGAACTGGGCCATTGATCTGACTCCATTTCAGAGTTCTGGATAGCGGGAGTTGAAGTGTCAAAACACTTCACCACAGGAGTATCGAAATGCTGAAGTTCCGAAATGCGAAATTGCGAAATGCAGTTTTTGAATAAGGCCGCTATGGTCACAGCCATTGGTCACATCAGCAAGAGATAGAGGAAAGAGCTAGAGCAACCAAGCTCCATTTCGGGGATCACGACATGGAGTGTCGAGACACTTGATCACACGAATCCCAAAATTCCAAAGAGCGGAATGCCAAAATGAATGCAAGACTAATGAAAGTCATCCAACGGTGCAAGTGAAATTGAATCAAATTGGAGGGCTACTATTGCATGTCACAGTGTAACTGCCAGAAACCACTGATGGTTTCTGCTAGAGGACTCGAAGACACTTCAGGGTGATTGACAGAGGAGGTGAAGAATCTCAAGGGATCTGCAATTAGAAAACCGATTGTTCGTGGAGGCGATTGATAGCTGGATGAGCATTGGAGCCTATAACTGCAATAGAGTAGTTGAGCTCGATTGTAACAGAAGATGAAGAATCTCAACTGTTGGTAATGCGAAGTAACTTGATTATGACACCCAGTGATGATGGAAACATGGGATGAACAAACATAGAAGATGAAGAGTTTCCATGATGAACAGGCAGAGAACTCGACATGCAGAGCATGCAAAACCATTGGATACAGGGCATGCACAAGATGCACAGAGAGTATAAGAATGTTGAAAAAAAGAAGAGATCTGTGTGGTTGCGATGGTGAGTGATGCATGTGTGAAGAAGGAGGTGGAGGGCAGCAGATGAAATGGACAGAAGAGAAAAGGTGCATGGAATGGGAATGGGGCAGAGAGCACAAGAGGAAAAATAACATAAATTGCAATGGATGCGTGAAGGAAGACAGTGAGGAAGACAGAGTAGCAAAATCTTGCAGAACAATGATGAGACTAGTAAGTTGTTGTTGAACACTATATCACTATAATAAGTTTTAGTAACTCATATTCATAAACCAGGGTGGTAGGGAGGTGCTAGGGAGGATAGGTGTCCTCAGAGGTTCAAGTGGGTGCTTGAACACAAGGAGTTGTAGCTTCCATCTAGTTGGTGCTAGAGAAACCAAGGAGATGGTTCTTTCTTCTAGTTGGTGCTAGAGAAACCAGGGAGTTGGTGCTTCCTTCTAGTTGGTGCTAGAGAAAATAGAGAGTTGGTGCTCTTAGCAAGTAGCAGCTTGCAAAAAGAGGTTGCAGCCTCATTATGAGTTGGTGCTCATATGTATGATAATGTAAAGAATGTAAATAATACTTATCATATAAACAAGAAGAGGTTTTTACCCTTTATGGGTTTCCTCGGGAAACATATGTCTCTGTGTATCTCATATATGTGACTGATGCTGAATGTGCCATTGCTTATTTCCCTGCAATATTGTGATTATCATTGAGTGCCTAGTAAAGAGCTTAAAAAAAAGCATAATTGTTTAAGCATGGTAACAACTGATTCACCCCCCCCCCCTCTCAGTTGCTCAACAATTGGTATCAGATCCGGCCCCTTTTATCTAAGGGTAGATCCTAGAGCTTAAACATGTCAATCCATGAAGGAAATTCAACCAATAAGGCCCCTCTATTCAATGGAATGAACTTTTCCTTCTGGAAAGTTAGAATGAGAACCTACATAATGGCTTTAGGTGCAGACGTTTGGGATGTGGTAGACACTAGTTATGTAAAGCTAGTTGTACTAGTTAATAAGGATGACAAGCTAGAATTTAGCTTCAATGCTAAGGCTATGAATGCTATCTTGAGTGGGCTTGCAGAAGAAGAATTCGTAAAATTTATGCACCTAGGAACTGCCAAAGAAATGTGGGACAAACTCATTATCAGTTATGAAGGTAATGAAAAGGTAAAGGATGCCAAGCTTCAAACCTACAAAATACAGTTTGAACAGCTGAAGATGAAGGAAGATGAAACTATTGGAAAATACTTTCTGAGAGTAGAAGAAATGGTAAATGAAATGAAGCCACTTGGTGAAAAAATTGAGGAACCTTCTTTAGTTCAGAAAATCTTGAGATCTCTCCTAGATAGGTTCAACCCAAAGGTCTCTGCTATAGAAGAACTTAATGATCTAAAAAACTTGGAGTTTGATAAACTTCTAGGAACATTGACTACATATAAAATGAGAATAGTTAAAGATAAAACCACCTCCAGAGAAGAATCATTTAAAGCAGACAAGAATGAGGATTCTAAGCCCGATGAAATTGAAGCAAAATTTGTGAAGAGACTGAAGAAGGGATCAGGTGAAATACAAAGGTAAACTACCTTTCAAATGTTTCAGTTGTGGTAGGATAGGTCATTTTGCAAATAAATGTCCCGACAAAGGAAAGGATTAGACATGTGATGATGAGGAGAAGTACAAACACAAAAAATTCTTTAAAGAGAATAACTTTAAGAAGAAATGTCTTTGCATAAACAATGATGATGATTCTTCATATGATGAAGACAATGACTCCTCTATTGAAGATAAAATAAATGACTTCATGCTTATGGCCAAAGAGGATCATGATAATAACAACAAAGGGAGTGATGTTAATGAAGAAGAAGTTGTGGTTGACATGGAAGGAGAATTTATCAGTGCACTGGAAGAGATTGACAGACTAAGAATCAAGAACAAAAAGCAAAGACAATTGTCGATGCAGTTCGAGAAAGATAGTAAAAAACTGGATGCATACCTTGTCCTACTAAAAGTAGAATTAGAAGAGGCAAAGAAAATTGAAGACATTCTGAAACGATAGTTATCAGAAAAGAAGGAAAGATGTGAAGCATTAGAACAAGAATTAGTAAAAACTAGGAAAGAGATGGAGAAGTTTCAAGCCTTGTATAATCAAAATCTGTCAAGTATCAAAGCCTCAGAAGGATTAGCCACCTTCCTGAATCAGCAAAGGAATCCAAAGCTGAAAATCGGTTTAGGTTATGAAGAGGGATCAAGTAGTGGCAAGCCAAGAAATGAAGAACCCATCAAGCTTATCAAATGTACAACCAATAACAACAACGAACCTGCAGAAACAAAGGAAGACAATCAACCGCCCAGGATGAGTAAGGAAAAAGATGCTAGGACTGAATCTGTAGAACAAAGAAATAATGCGCTCACTGCTGAAAGATGTCATCAGCATGGAAGAAATCGATTTTTTCAAAGAAGACAACCATTTCCCAGGTACAAAGAATTTTTCTATGGTTATTGTTTCTACTGTTCTAATTTTGGTCACAAAGTTGTAAATTGTTCCTTCAAACTTAGACATGAGAAATTAAGATTTTGAAGTAATAAATACTTCCCGCAACAAAGAATGATACAATCAAGTAACAATCCTTCACAGACTGCAAATTGCCAAATTAAGTCTAGGGACATGCAACTAAGGAGGCCAAGAAATAATCAACAGTCAATGATTAGACAATACTGCAACAATAAGTTTGACCTATTGAATAATGAGATTGAATGCTACACCTGTCATAACTTTGGACATAAATCTATTGACTGTCGGTTAAGGAACTATGAACCAGATTCGAAATCCCCTGCTGAAAATGTCAAGTTTTGGAAGAAGAAGGAAAGTGACAAGTGTGGATTAGTATTGTCCGCTCAAAGAAAAATGAACCCTTGGTATATAGACAGTGGATGCTCCAAACACATGATGGGAGACAAAGGAAATTTTCTATCTCTAAGTGAAAGAAAATCAGGAAACGTAACCTTTGGAAATGATGCTCCAGGGAAAATAAAGGCAAAGGGATGGTGAGCTTAAGTAATTGAAAAGGAAAATCCCAAGATGTTCTACTTGTAGATGGGATGAAACATAATCTGCTCAGTTTAAGTCAAATGTGTGATAGCGTATGTGAAGTGGTGTTCACGTCCAAGGACTGCAAGATAAAATCTATAACCTCAAGACAAGTGGTGGCCAAAGGCATAAGGACATAAAATAATGTATATGTGTTGAAAGAAAATAGAGAAGAATGGCATCTAAGAAGACACGATGAAAGTTGGTTATGGCATAGAAGACTTGGAAATCTAAACTTTGACCACTTAATCAAACTCAAAAAACTCGAGGCAGTAAAATATCTTCTGAGAATATCAAAGCCCCAAGATTCAATGTGTAAACCCTGTCAAGTAGGGAAGCAAAACAAGACACAATTTAAGTCCAAGAGATTTACTTCAATAGAGAAACCACTCCAACTAGTTCATATGGATTTATGTGGACCATCAAGACAGGAAGGCACAAGGAAAGAAAACTACTTCATGTTGATTATCAATGATTACTCTAGACTTACTTGGGTTGCCTTTCTCAAGGAAAAGGATGAAGCATTTGAGAAATTTAAAATATTTAAGGCTTTAACTGAGACTCAAACAGGCAAGAGGTTAAAGGCAGTAAGATTAGACTGGGGAGGAGAGTTTATGTCAAGAGACTTCAAAGAATTATGCGATGAGCATGGGATCAAGAGAGAATACACAATCCCAAGAACTCCACAACAAAATGGAGTTGTTGAGAGGAAAAACATAATAGTGCAGGAAATGGCCAGGTCAATGATGAATGAGAACATTGGCCAAACCTACCGGGTAGAAGCAATACACGCAGCAGTCCATGTTCTTAACAAATCTCACCTCAGACCACAAAGTGACAAGACACCTTATGAATTGTGTTTTGGGAGACCTACTTCAATTAAACACTTCAATGCCTTTGGGAGTAAATGCTACATAAAGAATAATGACGAGAACCTCGACAAATATGATGACAGGGATGATGAAGGTATCTTCTTAGGGTATGCTACAAATAGTAAAGGATATAGATGCTATAATAAGAGGTTGAATAAAATGGTTGACTGTATTGATGTAAAAGTTGATGAAGGAATCCCAGCAAGAGAGATTTACAATAATGAGTCTTCTACAAAAGACACAACTAAAGTTGAAGACGAAAAAGTCCAAGAATCAGAAAACGAAGACATTGAATTAGATTAAGACTCAGACACTCAGTCAGACTCAAATCAATAGTCAACTTCAAATTCCTCCTCCAGAATCATTCAAAAGAATCATCCTGCAAGTCAGATAATTGGAGAAAAAGATAAAGGTGTACAAACCAGGAGAAATCTAATAAAAAACACAGAACAATCTCATATAGCCTTCATATCCATGTATGAACCCAAGAATTTTAATGAAGCCAACAAAGATGACCACTGGGTTAAAGCAATGAATGATGAACTTTATCAGATTGAGAAAAACAATACGTGGGATATTGTTCATAAACCTGAAGATAAAAATGTCATTGGCTCCAAATGGATCTTTAAGAATAAGTTGAATGAGAAAGGACAAGTTGTCAGGAACAAAGCAAGGTTAGTCTGTAAAGGATATGCTCAGATAGAAGGACTGTATTTTGATGAAACATTTTCGCCCATAGCAAGATTAGAAGCTATCAAAATGTTTCTTGCCTATGCTTTTCATAAAAGGTTTAAAGTCTATCAAATGGATGTCAAGTCAACTTTTCTAAATGGAGATTTAAGTGAAGAAGTCTATATGGAACAACCAGAGGGTTTCAAACTATCTGATAACCCTGACTTAGTATGCAAGCTGAAGAAATCTTTATATGGGTTAAAACAAGCCCCTCGAGCTTGGTATCACAGATTGGATATGTATCTCAAAGACAAAGGGTTCAAGAGAGGAACAACTGATAACAATCTATATATTAAAACAAAGGATAATAATTTTCTCATCGTATTGGTATATGTATATGACATCATCTTCGGATGTAATAAGGATCCATTGGTACAATGGTTTTCTTCTGCCATGGAATCTGAGTTTGAAATGTCCATGATAGGAGAACTTCCATTTTTTCTTGGTCTGCAAATTACTCAAAGGTCTGAAGGGATGTTCATTTCTCAAGAAAAATATCTAAGAGAAATGTTGAAAAGATTTCAAATGGAAGACTCCAAACCTGTGGGTACACCTATGGTTACTGGATGCAAATTAAGAAAGAATGATGAATCACCTAATGTTGATCAAAGATCATATAGTTCAATGATAGGCAGCCTGTTGTACATCACATCATCCTGCCCAGATATAATGCATGTTGTTGGAATGGTAGGAAGATTTCAGTCTGCACCTAAACAGAGTCATTTGCAAGCTGTCAAAAGGATATTCAGGTATTTGAAAGAAACAATGACTTATGGTCTATGGTATCCCAGAAATCAGAATTTTTAGTTAACTGCTTATTCAAATGCAAATTAGGCAAACTGTGTTGATGAGAGAAAAAGCACCAATGGAGGAGCATTGTTCCTGGGTGACTCATTAGTAGCATGGCTTAGTAAAAAGAAAGGTTCCATTTCTTTATCAACAACAAAGCCAGAGTACATTGTTGTTGCTACATGTTGCACTCAGGTATTATGGATGATTCAGACACTTGCAGACTTGGAGGTAAAATACGCTGCACCGATCCCAATTCATTGTGATAACACTAGTGCCATCAGTGTGTCTAAGAATCCTATATTCCACTTCAAGACCAAGAATATTCCCATAAAATACCATTTTCTGAGAGAGCAAGTCACCAATCAGGTTGTTCAGGTTCAATACATTCCAACCATATAACAAATAGCAAACATCTTTACTAAACCCCTAGCTAAGACCCCTTTTGAATATCTTTGACAAAAGCTGGGTGTCATCCCGTTTCACACCTAAGAGAGTCCATCCTGTTAGGGGGAGTCTTATATTGATTACATATCTAATACCTCCTAAAAATACTGCAACGGCTCAGGGTGAGCATGTTTTCTTTGACATTGATGTCAAAGGGGGAGAAAAGAATAGGTTTGGGTGTCTTTGTTGCCATCAATGCCAAAGGGCGAGATTGTTGGCATGTTTTACAGGCAGTGTATGCTTTTCATTGATGGCAAGTACAGCAGTGATGATGGATTGAGTACAGGAAGGATGTGCTAGGCGGGAACCATAAGTTTTTTGGGAAGACGCTGCAGAGAAATCTTGACAAGATCAGAGTATACAACGATGGATCTCATTGAAGATTTCCCGATGAACGTCAGATATGAGCTCGAGGTCCAACCAACGTTGGATCCAGGAGAAATTACACACTCTTTAACGAGCAAGGTGAAATGTGAAACCTTGAAAAATCACCTCAACAAAGACTCCATTTCGGAGTTTCGATTACTGGGAGATGGAGAAGTCAAGAGTCGAGACTCTCCAACACAGGAGTCTCAAAGTCGCGTAATGCAAAACCCCAAAATCGAGAAATAGGCACATCGCTCAAAGTTATGGATACTGGAATTTCAGTTACCAAGAAATGGAGATGTCAGAGACTCACATCATCAGGAGTCTCGAAGTGTCGAAATGTAAAAACCCGAAACAGGCGCATCGCTTGGAGTACTGGATACCGGGATTTCGGATATCAGGAGATGGAAATGACAAAGACTCTCATCATAAGGAGTCCCAAAGTCACGAAACCCGAAGTCGAGAAATGATAAAGACTCCATATAATATTTTTATATATCGAGAGTAGGAGGAGTCAAGAGTAAAGACTCTTGATCAGAGGAGTCCCGAAATCATGAAACCCGAAGTCGCGAAATGTCACAGACAAGCTTCGTTTCAGAGTTTCGGGCACCATGACATGGAGAGTCAAGAAACTTTACCACAGGAATACCGAAATGTTGATTCGTCGAAATGAGAAACACTGGAGAACAAGATCGTTGATCTAACTCCATTTCGGAGTTCTGGATACCGGGAGTTGAAGTGTCAAAACACTTCACCATAGGAGTACCAAAATGTTGAAGTGTCGAAACATGAAATTGAGAAATGCATTTTTTGAATAAGGCTATGGTCACAACCATTGGTCACATCGGCGAGAGATAGAGGAAAGAGCTAGAGAAACCAAGCTCCATTTTGGGGATCATGACATGGAGTGTCGAGACACTTGATCACACGAATCCCAAAATGATGAAGAGGGGAATGGTGAAATGAATGCAAGACTAATGAAAATCATCCAATGGTGCAGATGAAATTGAATCAAATCGGAGGGCTATTGTTGCACGTCACAATGTAACTGCTAGAAACCACTGACGGTTTCTTCCATAGGACTCAAAGACACTTTGGGGCGATTGACAGAGGAAGTGAAGAATATCAAGGGATTTGCAAGTAGAACACTGACTGTTCGTGGAGGCGATTGACAACTGGATGAGCGGCGGATCCTGTAACTACAACAGAGTAGTTGAGCTCGACTGTAACAGAAGATGAAGAATCTCAACTGCTGGTAATGCGAAGTAACTTGATTATGATCCCCAGTGATGATGGACACATGGGATGAACAAACAGAGAAGATGAAGAGTTGCCATGATGAACAAGTAGAGCACTCGACATGCAGAGCATGCAGAACCATTGGATACAGGGCATGCACAAGATGCACAGAGAGTATAAGAATGTTGAAAAAAAGAGGAGATTTGTGTGGTTGCGGTGGTGAGTGATGCATGTGTGAAGAAGGAGGTGGAGGGTAGTAGCTGAAATGGACAGAAGACAAAAGGTGCATGGAATGGGAATGGGGCAGAGATCACAAGAGGCAGAAGAAAAGGAAGTGAAATGGATGCATGTAGGAAGACAGTGAGGAAGACAGAGCAGCAAAATCTTGCAGAACAATGATGAGACTGGTAAGTTGTTGTTGAACACTATATCACTATAATAAGTTCCAGTAACTCATATTCATAAACCAGGGTGGTAGGGAGGTTCTAGGGAGGACATGTGTCCTCAGAGGTTCAAGTGGGTGCTTGAACACAGGGAGTTGTAGCTTCCATCTAGTTGGTACTAGAGAAACCAGGGAGTTGGTGCTTCCTTCTAGTTGGTGCTAGAGAAACTAGGGAGTTGGTGCTTCCTTCTAGTTGGTGCTAGAGAAAACAGAGAGTTGGTGCTCTCAGCAAGTATCATCTTGCAAAACAGAGGTTGCAGCCTCATTATGAGTTGGTTCTCATATGTATGATAATGTAAAGAATGTAAATAATACTTATCATATAAACAACAAGAGGTTTTTACCCTTTATGGGTTTCCTTGGGAAACATATGTCTTTGTGTATCTCATATATGTGACTGATGCTGAATGTGCCATTTCTTATTTCCCTGCATTATTGTGATTATCATTGAGTGCCTAGTAAAGAGCTTAAAAAGAAGCATAATTGTTTAAGCACGGTAATAATTGATTCACCCCCCTCCTCTCAGTTTCTCAACATTCCATCCCCCGTGATCCTCTCCTTTGTTGGTGATTCATTTAAATATCCATTGGGTGATTTTTTATATGGTTATACATATGCGGTGGAATATGGTATTGGTCACATTACATTGCATATGATACGGGCTGAGGGATTTTTCTCTCGATGCATTTTTCTGCTAACCAAACCTTTGATCAACCTTAGATATAATTTACCACATATATGGTTAAGAAACAATGTGATGGCATATTGGTAAAGGGGCTTTGATAAGGTCTTTGGAGGTCATGCATTCGATCCTTTGGACTCCCATAAATTTTTTGATAACAATTAACCATTAATGGCTAATGGGAGGCTACCACATGGAAGCCTCTAATTGGTCTATTATTGCCACATGTCGACAAATTATTAGCCCACTTGGACTGTACAAAATGCCACATCACCTTGCCAATTGAACATGCCACATCACCTTCCTAGTTGGATGTATGACTTGTACAGTCGTGCCACATGTCACCCTTGTAGTGGTGACAGGTGTCACCTTTGACCCTTTGACTTTTGCCTTTTTCCCCTAGTTTGAACCGAACTTTTACCATCCATAACATTTGCATACGAGCTCTATTTGAGGCAATTTTTGCATCGTTGGAAAGATATTGCCAAACTCTATGCAAGGATGTAGTTTTCAAGAGAATTTGAGACGGTCAAATTTTGAGATTTTTTGGATCCTCTTGGACCTTTGTGAGCATTCTGGATCTTCCTATACCTTCTGTGAATGTTCTGTATCCTTTTGGATAACTTATACATGGATAAATTTGGCACGAGTAAATATGAAATGATAAGTACCGTAAAGGATCATATCTATTAAGGTGGGGTCTACAAAAGTAAATTTCAAAGGGTCAGGGATCGCGTGGTTTGAAAGTCATGGGTTTGTGGGGAATTACAACTTGAAGTTCTTTGGTGACCCATGAAAGGATTGTTGTCTGAAATTCTCATGTATGCAGCTCACGTGTTGCGAAAATATGTGCATCTAGGTTTTACAGGGTTTGATAAAATGGATGCATCCCTGGAACTGCGAACCAATGAAAATGTTATGTGTTGTTTATGCATGTGGTTATTTTGAGCCCTTGTGAAGATTTTAACATTTAGTTTACATGTTTAGTTTTTATTTTATTTTTATTATTGATTATTATTTTCAATCTATGACACTTATTTTCCCATCTTCAATCTACGACACTTATTTTCCCATCTCCTATCTCGAGTCTATTCATGCTTATTTTGTAGGTGACTAGCACATTTGCTGATAGGATTCGAGACTATCATGTTCCTCCTCACATCATTCTGATTTTCCACTAGTCCTGTGTAGATAAAAACATCATAAACGCAAGTTCCATAGAGCCTTCAAGTGATATACATGTATTCCTTTTGAAACCATAATTTCTATTTATCCTAGTACTTAATGTTGAAAAGTCAACAAGAAATGTGTGTCTAATTTATTTTTCCCTTAAATAAATTGGACAATATATATTAATCTATTATCTCATAATTACTTGAAATAATTAACTGAAATGGAAAATCAATTAATTATAGGAAATTCAAGTTTAAAGGTTGACTGATGGGACATGGAAGTGACTTGAAGTTGTAATAGAGTTATTAGTGTAGTTATTTGAGTTGTAAAGTAGTTTAACTCAGTTAAGTGAGTTAAGCTTAGTTGTACTAGTTGTAACTAAACTTGCACTAGTGAGAGTTTAGTGAATAATTATTAATTAATCCAAAATCAATGATCTCACATGCAACTGGAGATTTACCACTGCTAACTACATGCATGTTAGATCTAGTGGAGACCCAGTTGAGATAACAGGTGAAAGGGACAGGTTGTCTATCAGTTGTGATTTGAGTGAAGTGAACTCATGCAATCATACACATAGTGGATATGCCCATGAGCATGTGCAGCCTAGTGCAGAGTTGATTCATTCATCCATTGGAGGGATTACGTAGAGGAGGCAGGCTATCTGGAGGCAGAGAATTGGCACATGTATTTGTTGATTTTTGTATGACAGTGTGAGACAATTGTATTGTACTGAGAGCTCTTGGATTAGAGTTTTGTATGAGATTGTTTCATGATCCATGATATACATAATATATGATAGTGGGGTTTTTAGCTTTATGCTTTCCCAATAAAACATATGTGTTATGTTTGATTGATTCTTTTCTTGATATTGCATTGTGAATCGTGGTTTAAATTCCGCAAGAATATTAGTAGAAGCGATTATGTATTTAACAAGTGAAAAATAATTGTTAGATCAAGAGAATCCAAGAAATACTTAATTGGTATTGAAATTCCTACATGGTATCAGAGCCACGAAAGTGAGGTGCGTAAATTTCAAAATTTCTGGAGGTCCCTCCTCTAGCAGGGTGCGACGGCGTATTACTCATTGTTTCATGCATAAAAATTACTGTGAATTTCCACATGGTACTGTGCATTACAGTGTAGAAATCCCTGGAGATTTCCGCAGTCCATTGTGCATTACAATGCAGAAATCCCGCAGTCACGTAACTCGGAAGGTGCGGAAACGTTTGTAAGGTCAGCAGGCTAGGTTAGAAGCGGTCGTAGGGGTTCAACATGAGATTGGAACAAGTAAGAGGGATCATAGAAGTTGAGTTTGTGATTGCATAGAATTCAAATTTGTATAAAGAATTATTTTGGTGCTACAGTTGATTCAAGAGCAACATGGATTTCAATGGCTTGAGGTTGGAGTATGCGCTCGAGGGAAGCTCGAACTACATTGCTTGGAAGGACAAGATGGAGGTAGTACTCGAAGAAAATGGCTTGAAGGAATTCATCAACAAAGATGTTCCTAATCCAACTCCTACATACACTGCAAATCTTGATGCATGGAAAAATAAAGTGGAAAATGCGAGGATGATCCTATTGGAGGGAGTACGAGACCACATTGTCTCAAGCCTCCATGGGAAATCCACACCACATGCAATGTGGAAGGTTTTGATGGATCTATTCCAAAACAACAATGACCATAGGAAATTGGCGCTCAAATATAAACTTGGGAAGATCAAGATGGAAAAGGGTGACTCCATTCCAAAATATCTCACGAAGTTTGTCCAATGTCATGATGAGCTGGGGAGTGTGGGAATAACAGTTGCTGATGATGATTTGGTGATCTTGGCACTCCTAGGACTTCCCAAGAGTTGGCACAGTTATCAAGACTCTATCAATGGAAGGGAAAAATTGCCATATTGGGAATGACTATGGTTGGATCTAGTGCAAGAGGATTTCATGTGGAACACGAGAGATGGATCTTCATCAAAGCATGATGATGAAGAGGATTGTGCTTTGGCTGCTAAGGCAAGGAGAGTAAAAGGGAAGAAATTCCATTCAAAATCCGAGCCTAAAGTCAAGAAGTTGGATTTTTCCAAAGTGAAGTGTTTTCATTGTCACGAACATGGGCATCTCGCTACTAACTGTTCGTAGAAGAGGAAGAACAAGAAGGTCATTGGAGCTGCAACTGGTGAGGCCCTTGCCTCACAATTTGAACTTGAATTATCTTTGATCGCATGCATGGCATCAAGTGCATCAGGATCGGTGTAGTATTTGGATAGTGGCGCTTCCTTCCACATGAAGGGAGATAGAGAGTCTTTCAGTGACTTGGAGGAGAAAGATCTCAGAATGCATATTTATATGGGTGATGATAGACGATACAGTGCGAATGGAATTGATACCATTACCTTTTAGAGGGAGTCAGGTAAACCATTTCAATTGAAAAATGTTATGCATGTTCCAGGTTTGAAGAAAAACCTGGTCTCAGTTGCAATGTTGGAGGATAGAGGCTATGACATTGTTTTCAGTGATGGAAAAAATTTCCTGCGACATAAAGCAATGGGTCAAGTCAAGAAGATAGGGATTCAAGTTAAGAATCTCTACATGTTGGAGGTTGATGGCTACGGTGCCATGATGGGCAAGGTAGAAAAAGTGGTGAGCCGAGATGAGGGTGAATTATGGCACATGCAATTGGGCCATCTTCATCATGGATCCTTGAATATCATGCAACAAATATCTACTGGACTTCCAATGGGAACACTTTCTTAGTTAGATCAGTGCAAGGGTTGCACCATGGGGAAGTACGTAAAGTCCACCTTTCATGAAAAGGAGAACTGTGCTTCGGTGATCTTGGAGAGAATTCACACAGATGTGTGTGGACCATTCTCGGTTGCTTCAACAACAAAAATAGGTATTATGTTATTTTTTTTTATGACTTTTCTCGTAAATGTTGGATCTTCTTCATGTAGAAGAAGGATCAAACATTCTCAAAGTTCTATGAGCTTAAAGCATTGGTGGAGAAAGAGTCAGGGAAGCAAGTGAAGACTCGAAGGAGTGATAATGGTGGAGAATACATCTCTAACGAATTCAGAGACTTCTGTAGCAAAGGAGGAATTCAAAGAGAACTCATAGCGCCTCATAACCCACATCAAAATGGGGTCACAGAGAGGAAGAATAGAATGATCATGGGTGAAGCATGAGCGATGTTGCATGATCAGGGCCTACCAATGAATTTGTGGGTGGAAGCATGCAATACTATGGTTTATGCGCAAAACTATTGTCCTCATAGAGTACTTGGCATGAGTACACCTGAAGAAGATTTCACTAGTAAGAAACTTGATGTTTCTCATTTTAAGATTTTTGGCTCATCTGTTTATGTGTCTATGACCAAGGATGCTAGGAAGAAGCTAGAACCGACTACTGAAGTTGGGATATTTTTGGGGTGCACAGAAACACCCCATAATTATCATGTGTATTTTCCTAACAATAAGATGATTGTTATGCGATGGGATATAAAATTCAATGAGGGGAAAGCCATGCGGTTTTCACTTGAGAGGGAGCTAGACTTGCATGAAAAAAAGGAGTTGTTGGTTCCCAGAGATGAGTCTCAATATGTGGATCAGCCACATGAGGAGATTCATGGAGTGGAGGAAGCCACTCAAGCAGAGTCATCCATCAGAAATGGCAGAAAGAGAACCACATAAGCTGATAGATTGAGACTAGATGTTGCACAGAATGTAGGAGACCCTACTTCACAGTGCAGACAGAGACAATCTCCTAATTGATTTACTAGATACATGGCTCTCATGAGAAAATGTATTGTGACTGAACCATATTCCTTTCAAGAAGCAGTGAAGGATCCCATTTGGGTAGATGCTATGGTAGATGAGTATGACTCCATTGTCAAAAATAGTTCATAGGAAATTGTTCCAATACCTGTTGACAAATTAGTGGTAGGTTCGAGATGGATCTACAAGGTAAAGCAAGATGTTGATGGGAGTGTTGAGAAATACAAGGCCAGATTTGTGGCCCGAGGCTTCTCATAGATCGAGGGGACAGATTATGATGAGACCTTTGCACTTTTTGCAAGATACTTTTCCATAAGATCCATCTTTGCACTCTCAATGCAGATGGGCTGGCGCATTCATCAGATGGATGTAAAAACTATGTTTCTCAACTGGATCATTGAGGAAGAAGTGTACATTGAGCAGCCAGAAGGTTTTTATACCTTTGATAGGGAGTCACATGTGTGTAGACTCAAGAGAGCACTGTATGGGTTGAAGCAAGTACCTCGTTCTTGGTACACTCGGATAGACAGTTATTTCACCAGATTGGGCTTCACCAAAAGTGAAGCAGATGCAAACCTATACCAAATTGTGGTGGAGGGTAAGATTTTAATCATTGTTCTTTATGTTGATGATTTAATGTTGACTGGTGATGAGAAACTGATACACTCATGCAAGGAGGACCTTGCAAAGGAGTTCAAGATGAAGGATTTGGGCCTTCTTCATTATTTCCTTGGATTGGAAATATGGCAGCGAGATGGTGAACTTTTTGTGTCTCAAGGAAAGTATGTAAGGGAGATACTGGGTAATTTTCACATGGAGGGCTGCAAACCCATGGATAATCCTCTTCCAGGAAACTGGCGGAAAGAGTAAGCTACTTCTGGAGAGGTAGTGGATGCTACTGTCTATCGACAGTTAGTGGGTTCGCTAATGTATTTAGTGAACATGAGACCAAACATTTTCTATGCAGTTAACCAGTTGAGTCAAGCAATGGTTAAGCCTACCAAGCTCATTTGGAAGGTGGGTAAGCATGTCTTGAGATACCTGAGGGGCACATCTGAGTATGGATTATGGTACAGATAGATGAATGAGGTGAAGTTGCATGGCTTCACGGATGCAGATTGGACAAGCAACCCAACAGACAAAAAGATCACATCAGGGGGGATCTTTAGTATCGGATCTACTGTTGTTTCTTGGTACAACAGGAAACAGAGATCTGTGGCACTCATTTCAGCAGAAGCGAAATAGATGGCAACGAGTCAAGCTGCATGTGCAGCTATCTAGATGAGAAAGATATTGATTGGTTTGTTCGGTTCTCATTTAGATCTGACAGTGATTTATTGTGATAATCAGAGTTGCATTAAACTCTTGATTAATGTTGTGTTTCATGATAGATCTAAGCATATAGATATCTGGTATCATCATCTCAGAGATTGTGTGAAATAGAAGATCACGTTGCTTTAGTACATTCCTACGGAAGATCAGGATGCAGACATTTTGACAAAGGCACTCACCAGGAGAAAAATCGAATACCATAGAGACAGGATTGGGGTGAAGGATAATCCCTTTCTTGTTGAGAGGGAGTGTTGAAAAGTCAACAAGAAATGTGTGTCTAATTTATTTTTCCCTTAAATAAATTGGAAAATAAATATTAATCTATTATCTCATAATTACTTGAAATAATTAACTGAAATGGAAAATCAATTAATTATAGGAAATTTGAGTTTAAAGGTTGATTGATGGGACATGGAAGTGACTTGAAGTTGTAACAGAGTTATAAGTGTAGTTATGTGAGTTGTAAAGTAGTTTAACTCAGTTAAGTGAGTTAAGCTCAGTTGTAGTAGTTGTAACTAAACTTGCACTAGTGAGAGTTCAGTCAATTAATTATTAATTGATTCACAATCAGTGATCTCACATGCAACTAAAGACTTGCCATTGTTAACTACATGCATGTTAGATCCAGTGGAGACCTAGTTGAGATAAGAGGTGAAAGGGACATGTTGGCTATTAGTTGTGATTTGAGTGAAGTGAACTCATGCAATCACACACATAGTGGATATGCCCATGAGCATGTGCAACCTAGTACAGAGTTGATTTATTCATCCATTGCAGGAATTGCGTAGAGGAGGCAGGCTGTTTGGAGGCAGAGAATTGGAACATGTATTTGTTGATTTTTGTATGACAGTGTGAGATGATTGTATTGTACTGAGAGATCTTGGATTAGAGTTTTGTATGAGATTGTTTCATGATCCATGATATACACAATATAGGATAGTGGGGTTTTTAGATTTATGCTTTCCCAATAAAACATTTGTGTTATGTTTGATTGATTCTTTTCTTGATATTGCATTGTCGATCATGGTTTAAATTCTGCAAGAATATTAGTATAAGTGATTCTTTATTTAACAAGCGACAAATAATTGTTAGATCAGGAGAATCCGGGCAATACTTAATTGGTATTGAAATTCCTACACTTAATAAGAGACAACTTAATCAATTAATTCAAATGAGTTATATTTCATTTAAGTTGAAACCATATCTACATGCTATCAATAGTATAACCTTTCCACTATTTTATTTCATTAGACATTCATGTTTTCACTCTAACCTTCTACTTCCGTTCGTTCACATGGTGTAACAATTATTATATAGATTAGAACAAATACTCGAGAAATAAAATATGTGGTATTATCATAGTGATCCCTTACCTTGCAAAGGAGAGTAACGAGTTTTTCCCACATAGGAATAAAATATAGGTTAGTGAGGTGTATCCCTTCTCTAGTAGATTCCACATGTAAAATCTTAGTTAAAAAAAATCCCACCCCCTTCTTTAGACTAGTTGAAAGATCATACGTGAAGTAGTGAATTTCTGTGATTGTAAGGGCCAACCCAACATCTACCTTTTCTTATGATTAGATGATGGAAACCAATTTGATGTAAATTCATTCTATAATCATTCAACTCTGGGATCTATTTAACAAAATGATGTGCAAGTGGAACAAGATGAGTCTATTGGGAGGAGATAATCATGCTTTAGCTTGAAGGAATATAAATTCCAAAATTTGTATCACCAAGTTCTAACATCTTGACAGTGAGAAGATTTCCATTTTTTCTAGATTAAATATTTGAGAGGCTATCTTTGGGGTTTCCCCACATTAATTGGTTGATATCTATTTCCCCCATTTCCTTTCTTGTTATTGATAGATCTTGGGATTGATTAAGAGATTCTAATTTGTTGAGTTGGATCTGAAAGAAGGTGTGTCATTATAAAATAATATGCCACTTCCTCAGTTTGAGATCTCTAATGAGTCATTTGGTAGTTGATCAATGCTATATTTTGAGTACCAGAACATTATTCAATCATAGACAAGGTTTAAATAGAAGGTCTCTCAAGGATCTCTTTCCAAAATTAGGGGAAGGATACATGTACTAGACTCAGTAGTATGTAGTCCCTAAAAGGCTTATGAAGAATTAGTATTTTTGAACTCCTTACACTTATATCTCTGCAATTCATAGAAGGCTAGGTAGGGTAAAATTACATATAGGTTAAGCTATCAGATTTGGGATTGGTGGGGAGCCTATTTATTTTGGCTCATAAGAACATAAACTAAAAGGGGGATTTGTTGCGGTCACAACAAGTGGTAAACCTTTTGGTGTTTCAAATACTTATTGATGCTTAAAGAGAACCAACTACAAATCATGGTGAATCTCTTTTGTTTTTTTGTGAACTACATGTATGGCATTAAATTGTGCAATAACACTCGAGTGGCCTTTCTTCAAGAACTTATCCATACAATGAGAGGTGATAATTTTCTAGGAACTAGATGTAAGCCTCTTGAGGGTATGTTTCTTCCCTTCCTACATGAACATAATGTATAATTATTTGAAATCCATGGTGACTAGTCCCAAAGCATGTAACCATTCTGCCCCAAGAACTATATCACAATCACCCATTTCAACAGAAAACATGTGAGTTTTGAGATACTACACACCAATTTGTAGTTTCACTTTTTCACTTTGGCCCTCACATTTCATCATACCACCATTGATGATCATAATTTGAAAATTAGATATGGGGCATACATATCAATGTGTGTCTTGTTCCACATGGATAAAATTGTGGGTGTTATCATTGTCAATCAACACAATAAATTTACAATCCTTGATGTATCCAATCAATTTCAAAGTTTGGGGCGATGAGAGACCTGATAGGGCATGGAGATAAATTTGGTTTTCCTCATAAATAGATTGCAAGGGGGGTTCATCTTCATCTTCCATGGGGGGTGTGAGGTGTCTTCCAAAGTTGGTTCAAGATTGTATTCAATATAAATTTTCTTTGAGTATTAATTTAGAGATACATCCATTTGAAATAATTTATGTTCTTTACATTTGTTCCCTTTGAAATATTTCTCCACGATTATAGCAAAGATGGAGGCATTGAAATTTTTCCATCTTTTCGAGAGATAACCTGTGTATACAGATTGGTTGTGAGTTGGATGACCTAGGGGTATTCATCATAGGGGGTCTAAGGTGAGTGGTGAATAAATATCTCTTGGTTTGTGCATTTCTCACTATCTTAGATTATTTATCTATATCAAAATATTCCAACCATGTGTGTGGGTTCTGAATCATGGCATGTGCTTGAATTGCTTCCTTGATTTACCATTATTCGAACATTCTTTAAGAAATGAATAAGATTGGCCCTTTGTGTGGATTTCCAATTGCTAAAAGGTGGTAATATAGCCCATAAATATGCTGGTTTAGTGTATTTTTTTTAGGTTCCCCAATTGATGTCACATTTAAAATGAGCATAAAGTACTTGCACAAAATAGGTCCAAGAAATGTAGACTTTATAAGCCTTCTTATACCATTACCACCACTGCGGACATTTGAAATCCAAATATTTCCCACACTTTTAGTTTTTGTAGGTCATTAGTGATGCCATGGAGAGATAAATAGTTTTCCAAATGGGTAACCCACCCTAAGGGATTAGACCCATCAAATTTGTTCATGTCTAAATTTGGAAAAAGATGTCGTGAAGTTTGACCCTAAAAGTGTGGGTGGGGGTTATCCTAAAACATGTGTGAAACCCACACTTCATAAGTTGGAAATTCCTCCTTGGATGGATCAATGTTTGGATCTGTTACCTTAAGATTCAAGTGGTCACCTAAAGTTTTCAAGAAGTCATTGTGTGATTTCAATGTTTCAATCATAACATTGAGTGTAGCCTCACTTCCAATTACTTTGCTATCCATATCTTGGCACTAAGTGGGTTGGGCCTATTGTTCATTCTTCAAGTTGGCCATGTTGTGAGTCTAAACTATGAGACCACCAAATATTTTATGGAAGTGTTATTTTCGACTTATCTCATAGTGATAAATGTATTGAAGGGATTCTATTGAGATATACCCCAAATCATTGTACTATTGGGTCCAAACAAAAAGGGTTACTTGAGAGGGAGATCCAAGCATCAACAAGATGTTAGGAATGTTTTGAGATAGGTATCCTACACCAGTGTTTGTATACCTAGACTCTCTCTTTTTTAGTAATACTATTATGGGAGTATTACTCCTAGTTTATTATTATTGCGGTGACAAATTCTCCAATTTTTTTCTAGATGCAAAGATGTAGGAGTTTTGTTGGACGGTTACAAAAGCTAGGGTTTGCAAGGTCCTAAAGATAAAGGAGTGTTAGGTGATATATCTCTCTGATGTACTTGTGGGGTATAATAGTAGTGATTGGACCAATATATCAAGGTACTAACTAAGGAGGCTCAACCATTCCCTTAGTTTGATGGCCTGACAACCTAGATACTATAGAGTGATCTCCCCGAGTGATATTCTTGGTGTACTATAACAACAAGACGATCAATCTATTGCTATAGATTTGGTTTAAGGTATACCTAGGGTAATTTCAATATACCCAAACGTATGTGGAAGTGATATTCCATATACAAGTGTTTTCCAATGTGACACTACTCAAATGAGTGCCAACTAGGTTAGAAGGGATTCCAACAATGTGATTCTGCTTTTATTTCTTGTGTGCATTCTTCCCCAACCACATTTTTACTTATTGAATGATAGATCACTATGTTATTTAAATATGCTAGAACACATCTCTAGCTTGAAAAAACTCTCTACAAAATCTCAAAGGTGTGTTGGCTTAGGAAAGATCTCTGACACCACTTGTAGTGTTCCTTACATAAAAGGATCAATTGTAAGGTGTTTCCCTACCTTTAGGGTTTTGGTATTAATAAAGTGTGAAAAATTTCTATGTTGGATGTTGATTCTTGTAGAAAGAATGTATTGTGGAGTGATTCCTTCCTTAAGGAGTATTTGATGTTGTTACCCTACCTTAAGGGTTATTCTCTATATTATTGTGTTCTTTATGGTGTGAAAGAATTTGATATTTCTAAAGTCTAAAGGTTTTTTTAATAAGTTTAAAGGTTTATTTCTAAAGTTAAGGGATATATTATCCATTATATATATCAAGGTTTAATACAAGTTTTATCAAATCTCTTTCTTGGGCCAAAAGAAAAAGAAAATTCCCTATTTTGTAGGTTTTCAAAGGAAAAAATAGGGCCATGACACTTAGATCATTTTCTTTAGATTTTTGTGTATAATTTGAAAAAAATAGTTGTATTTATGAGTTCCTCTAAAAAAAACCATTGAAAAACAATTGTTTGAATCGAAGTTAGAGAAGTGAAGATATTGTTGATTTAAAATCAACTATTTTAGGGTTTTTCCATGATGACCATGTGGATTGTAGAGCATATATATTTTGGTAAGGTGGTCATATTGCCTCAAAACCAACACCATTGGGAATATAATTTATGGGGTTTTGATTTGACATATTATATATCATTCTTACAATCAATATCAAGTGCACAACAACCCTTGCAGATTTCCACTCTCAAACCCTAATGAATGTGAAGAATAACAATGTGGTGGTGTTGGAATACTAAGAGGGGGAGGGGGGTTGAATCAATATGAGCACTTTTATCACTTTTAACCACAATATAAAATCTTCAATAATTAGAGCATATAAACATTAACTTGATCAGTTACCATTCAATATTTTATCATCTATGTTTAGTATATCAACAATGCATAATAAAATAATCACATTTACACAATACACAAGGATTTATGTGGAAACACAATGCAAGATAAAAACACAGAATGATTTTATTAAATGTCAGATAAATACATTCATAGGAAGCACCAACTTCTCAATTTTCCAGCTCCAACTAGAAGGAGGCTCCAAGCCCCTATTTATAGGTTGCAACTTGAAGGAAGCTCCAACTCCCTAATTTTATGGTGCCAACCAAAAGGAGGATACAACACCCTTTCCTTGACCCATCCAACCACCCTGAAATATAAATGTAGAAAAATATTTCACTATGACATCAACTTGTCACTGTCCTTGTCACTGGACTGATATACCATCATTGTCACTGTCAACCTGTCACCACAACCTGTCACTGTCAACCTATCAAAAAAAAAATTGATATTGTAGCTGATCTAGTGTATGTGATCAAATACCTTCATACCTTCCTCAACTTCAACAATAGGAGAATAACATCTTCATCAACCTTTACATCAGTCTCACGGGACTAGTTTTGGATTAGTCACAAACCCTAACTTTAAACAAGAATAACTATGTACCTATAATGAATAAAGGTTTGAAACATGTACACAACCTTCTTCAGTATGTCTTATGAAATTCCTCCAAGTTTCACTCGAATCATTCCTTAAAAGGAGTTATAGAGAAAATGGAAGACCTTGTTGAATTCTGGCCTATTCTAGAGAGCAAACTTATACAGAATGCCACATGCTCAATATTTGAAATATTATTCTGAAAATATTACAAAAACAAATAAGGCCTGTTATATTTCCATTTCAATTGCTATCACATCATTTTGATTCTCTATGAATAAGTTATGATTGTTTTACCTGTAACATATGTTTAAATCTAGTTTCAGGACTAGTCAAAATCCCTATCTTCCACAGAGTGTATCTCCAAAAGTACAATGACCCAGAAGATGAAATTTCTACCACATGTACCTTGATATGTCTTCTCAACACCCTATGATTTTCACTATATGAATAGTTCTATAAAAAAACATTATAACAGAAATAGTAAGATGACTTGTAAATAACATACCTTAGAAAACTTCATCCTCCCTTGGTTTTTCATTCTTCTTTACTTCACCTGGACTTCTCTGCCTCCAACCTGTATTCTCAAAAGTGAATACACAAAATTTATTTGCAATGGAATCTTCTCTATGTTACAAAGATAAATTTCTTAATGACATGCAACTGCCATGCAACTCACATGCATCTCCCATGCATCATGTTATCTTCTATTTACACTTTAATTATCCCTACAATAATTAATTATCCCTCCAAAAATTAATTATCCCTGCAATAATTAATTATCCCTACAATAATTAATTATCTTCTGTTTACTCCCACTTTACTTTGACATGAAATAATTAATTATCCCTCCAATAATTAATTATCCCTGCAATAATTAATTATCTTTTGTTTACTACCACTTTACTTCGACATGCAACTTTTCTCAAGGGTTGACATCAATGACAACCAATCTTGATAATTAATTATCCATGTAATAATTAATTAATATTTTTTGATAATTAATTAATATTTCAACAATCTCTTGTTGCAACCACTTTGATTGGTCAAGCTTCTTGATGAACTTCTAGAGGCTTCTAGAATATTCTTGAGGTTCTTCCAACGTCACATAGCCATATCTCCTCAACCATGAGGAACTACATGGCATACCATATATCACTGGAAATGGCATGATGCATATTATCCATATATGATAGTATTACCTGCAAGTATATTGACCTTCATACCTTTATACCTCAATCAATTGTAGGTCCCATGACCAACCTGTCACTGGATCCTCTCACATGGATCATATACCAAGGGCACCTCTCAACCAAATGTCCACCATCACCAACACATGCCTCTACCAAGCATGTATTGAAGTCATACCATCACAAGATATGTTCCTGTACCATACCATGTACCAACCTGTACCATGTATTAAGCATGTACGTCAACACTTGTACCATACCATGTGCTAAACCATGCACATCAACCTGTACCATGATATGTACCATAACAAGTGCGAATAACAATGGTAGACCTATAAAATGACAACCAACTGTCCAACAGGTGGAACATACCATAGGAGGAATGAAAATTAGTAAAAATTCTCCATGATCTATCTATGGTATGCCAAGAGGTGAAAGAGATAATCACTAAATCTAAAGAGACCTGTATTTTTGAGACCACATACCCATGCATCAATCAAGAGTATAACCAAGAATGATATGTCTGGTATGATTTAGAGTATGGTTAAGATGATTGGTACATGGATAGTTATCATTTTTGGGATGAAAACTACTTTCACCTTCTATTTAATGACTCCACTCCACCTTATGTAGAGAACAACATGGATGGAAGTTAGGATCTTGTTATGACAACTAGCCTTTAGCTTGCCTATTCTCGAGTAGTAGTGTGTTATGTGGATGATTTTTTGGATATGGATGGATCTATATATTTGGATCCTCATGATAATTTTTTTAATGTGGAAAACCATTACTAGGAAGGTATTGATCTTAGATATATCTAGTGGTAATTCAACACTAGCTCTTGGAATCGAGACTCATGTTTATCAATGAACTCTTTGGATTGCTTCAATATTATTACTTTTAGATGTGATACTAGGTACATAAACATGGTAGCTATCACTCATACATGCAACCCAATTTTATGGTATATCTTTTTGGATGGTTTCATCTCAATGCTTGTCATTTATACATGGTTATCTAGTTCTTTGTATTACTTAATCATTACATTCAATGCTCATCCATGGGACCCTAGTGTTATAGTCCAAAATGCCATTACTATGCATTTTTTACATTGGCCTACTCATTCACACATTTTCCAACCACTTTTGTTGAGGTTCCTCTTAAAAAACGTATTTTTTTATGATGTACGTGCCTTGATACATATGCAACATGTGTACATAAATGACCTGAATACCTAAAATCTCGCGTATACTCTCAAAAGTTGCAAAAAATAAAAATAATTCCATGCTTCCCAATGGAGTTTATGGGCTAATTAGGGTTGCACAACCATTTTACCTCCTGTAGCCCTTATGACAACCGAATAACCATAATTTATTCATATAAAAGGGGCCTTGGGGGGGTCATTTGGATATATGAAAGAAGAGGCAAGTGAACTCTGCCAAAATTTCTCCCTTTGTCATTCCAAGCCTTTACATCTTTCTTTGATTTTTCATCCTCAAAATTCCCAACCACTCATCCACCTTATGAAATACATCCATTTCCTTATATTGGCATGTTGGTTGTGAGGATCTCACTTTCGGATTGGTGCACTTGGAGTTGAATTAGAGGAACACAGGTGAGGTGCGTGGAGTGGTGTCGACAAGATCACAGTTGTAACTTATCATCTTGTTATCAATAAAAGAGAATATTCTTATCCAAAATCTACGTGTCTTCATGTTTATGTTTCTAAACTACTTTCATGAATATTTAGGCCTCTAGATGATCTTGATTATTATGCATATGATTTTATATATTTTCCTCTGAAGTTGTTTCAGTCCAGCATTGGGAGGAGGCCTCCAATCTAGGAGCGAAAAACGAGAGGAAAGGATCTACTACAAACGAAAGAAGTTAAGGTGCATATATTAATTTACTCTCCTTTTCCTTAATTGTCATTAGGTCTTTTTGGATTTAGGTGGAATATGATCAATTCTATATTTTAAGGTGTCATTTCTCTGCCTAGTCACTAGACCTTGATTAGGGGGATTTTTCTGCATAGAACCTAGTTTATGGTTATACCTCCTAATAATAAGAATGATGGGAAATGTGTTTCTAAAGGGGGTGGAATGTTTGGATCCTCCCTATGGGTGTAATGGGGGACTGAAGATCCCATAGTAGAGTAATAATAGTGAAGAACATTCAATGTAAGGTGGACTAGGTATATTATGTTTGTTATAATTAAATAAGGCATACTATGGTAGTTGGTATTAAATAAATGTAATGGGGCCTCATGCTATTTAGGAGGTTGTTATGATTGTGGTCTCTTAATTAGTTATAAATAAGGACGGATTCCTCCTAATGAGAGATCTGGAATAGTATTGTATTTGGATCTTAACACATTATGAGATTCCCCCCTCAAAGAGGAAAGTCAAAATGGTTAATTTCGAGGTGTTCCTCTACCTTAAGGGTTTTGATATTAATAAAGTGTGGATAATTTCTATCTTGTAATTGGATATCTTGTGTATGATAAAACAATTTAAATATGAGGTACATAACATATTGAACAAAACCATGGTTATGAAATTTTTTGAATAAGAAAAGATTTGGGCCATGGAATCATGGGAGAGGCACACACTTAGCTGTAATCCAATGTCATGAGTCTAATGGAATTTATGGTTCATAAATTTGAGTCCTAGTTATTTTTTTATGATGAGTGGCAACTCACTTCCTGATGCCATTTAAGGACACACAATGAATTTGTGTTGGGGGCATTGAAACCAAAATAAGCACTAGAATTGAGTTCCATAATATCCTACAATGAATTTTTAGGAAAGGTAGACATGATAATGTTGTACCTATGCTCCCACATAAGATTTTTTCAATTTTAATCCTTTAGTGAAAAAATTACAATGTATCTTATTGAACAAAACCATAGTTCTAGAAATTATCGAATAAAGCAAGTTAGAAGCCATGGAATCATACGAATGAGGTACATTTAGGTATAATATAATATCACGAGTCTAATGGAAAAATGGTTCATCAACATAACTCTTAGTTATTGTTTTATGACGAGTTTCAACTCACTCTCCAAAGCCATTCACAAACAGCTGGAGAATTTGTGCCAGGTGCATAAAAACCTAATCGAGTAGTAGAATTGAGTGTCATAAGATCCTAGAAGAGTTTTTGCAAAAGGTAAACATAAGCATGATTCTCACACACTCCCATGTTTTTTTTTTCCATTTTTTACCCTTTAATGGAAACATTACATTGTCTCTTATTGAGCAAAACCTTAGTTCTAGAAATCATTTAATAAAACAAGCTTTGGGCTATGGACACATGGGAGAGAGTTGTCTCTAGCCATATTTATATGTCACAATTATAATGGAATCAAGGGTTTGTTTATCTAATTACCTGTCATTATTTTATGGTGAGTTTCAATTCACTTCCTAAATCCATTTAGGGACACATGGAAAAATTGTGCCTTGGACATAAAAGCCAAACCAAGCACCAAAATTGAGTGTCATAAGATCTTGAAAGTGTGTTTGGGAAAGGATGACATGATTACAATATCCACATTCTCTTGGGGTATATATTTCAAATTTTGACCCTTTAACTCAAAAATTGCATTGTCTCTTATTAAGCAAAATCCTAGTTATGAAAATCATTGAATAACATAGGATTTAGGCCATAGAGTTATGGGAGAGGGGTGCCCCTAGCTATAATTTGATACCATGAGTCCAACATAATTGATATTTTGTTGATATAATTCCCAATTATATTTCTCTAGTGAGTCACTACTTGCTTCTTGAATCCATTCACGGACACATGGTGAACTTTTGTCGGGGGCATAAAAATCAAATTGAACATAAGAATTGACTACTATAATCTCCTACAAGTGTGTTTGGGAAACGATGGCATGAGAATTCTAAACACGCATTCTTGAAAAAAAAAAAACAATTTGACCCTTCAATGCAAAAATTGCTATCGATTGTGCTATGCATGTAAACCCTACATAATAACATGATGTTGAAGATGATCAAGATTATTCTGGCTCTTGTTGTAGAAGACATAGATAAATAGGTTATCACAGATCTTTTTGTAGAACACATGTAAAACCTAGCATCGAGAGTTTCAATGTCCTTCAATTCCCATTGAATTTGAGTCTTTAGACCTAATGAAGTATCATTTTCAAATGACTTGATCCACATATCACTTAATAAAAATCCCTTGTTTTCTCATGTGGCATAATTTTGATGTTTTTATAAATTCATGAATAAAGAATCTAATAACTAACTTTAAAGAACTATACTATACCATTGAAGGAATAAACCTTTGAAAAGGATAAGTTTATGGAAATATATAAAGTGAAGAGGATTCCAACCCCCTGATAACCAATGTCCAAATCTTAGGGTTTGATAATGTGATGCTAGGGTTTTTTCTATGCATGTAACACCTAACATCAAAAGTTTGTAATGTCCTTCAATGTCTATTGAAGTGGATTCTTTAGATCTAATGAAGTATCAATTTAAAATGAAGTCATCCACATATCCTTGAATGTAATAGAGTTATAATTGTGTATAGAGGAGAAATCATGAAATTGTTCACCCTGGTACAAAGTATGCTCATGATTTATTTGAGGTTATTAGGAGTATGAAAAGAGCTAACTAATGGCAGTTGTCATATTGATTTAGTGTTCAAAGAACAAATCATAGATATTATATATCACCACCATGGACTAAAATATAAATTTGATTGTTGCAATACATATGGATATTTCAACATTGCAATAAGTAAATGATGCAAGGATATTTCAATGCAAATGCATTATCATATATCAACATGTAAAAAAGTTACCATATGGGAAACCTAACCATGAAAGTCAATATAGACCATGATAACCATAGTGTCTCCTAGAAATTCCTCAAATACTATTGAGATAAACTATATGAAGTATGCAGAACAATTTACTTATATTCTACCAAAGAATGATAAAATTAATGTTAATTTTGATGGGACAACAATATAAAACCACAACTTAACACAACTATGTCTACAAAATACATAACACAATTTTTGTGTTTTTTTATATTCATGAATAAAAAATCTAACAATAAAATTTGGAATATTTGGAATATTTTGAAGCTCGTGCCTACAATCACCATAAAGTGAGAGGAAAGGGGGTGGATTTGGGTGTAGTTGGGAATGATTCCTCCAAAGCTGTCCCCTTGGCCTCAAAATGGCCTTGGTTAAATAGTGGGGGAGTTAGTTGTCCATCTCCAACTTCCTCCACGAATTTAGGCTCTAAAAATGCCCAATAACCCTTAAAAATGAGTTAATTACATTAAAAATGGG
>ML778911.1:54197-106772 GCA_009831015.1 Picea engelmannii | reverse complement strand
TAATAACATAAAATAATGTGGTGCATTGGTTACAGGACTAAAGTGAAGGTGCTTAGGCTTAGTGGTTGGTCATGGGTTCAAAACCCATGGACCCCAAAAAAATTTTAAACCTGCCACTTTGACTTTGACTGGGTGCCACGTGGTTGCCCATGACTGGGCCACATGGCACTTTTCCATTCGACGGACAAATGCCACTTGTCAACCACTGACTGGTCCAATTTCCTGCCACATGTCTTCCCTGTCAGAAAACCTGTCCAATCACCATCAGCCAGAGAGTGCCACGTCATCTCCTGCACAGTCATCATGATGACATCATCGTTGACTTTTTGACCAATTGACCTTTGACTTTTTACATGTTTGGGCTTTCGATCAGAACGCGATAACTTTCGCATACGGAGTCCGTTTGACAAAGTAAATATACCGTCGGAATCGAGAAGACGAGCCAGACGCAATGGTGTTGGTTTCGTTGGATTCTGAGCACTTTCATTTTTGAGCATTTTTCAAGCCTTGATAGGCTTCTGAATCCGATTTCGGATCAATCTCTTGTGTGACGGTATGGTTTGTGCCTTATATTTAAACCTAGAGATTAATTCAACATTGAATATGATCAAGGTTATTATGGATCTTTTTGTAGAATTAGGTTTTTTACCCTACTAGAATACGTGGAGAAATAGATTTTATATAATCAAGCCTAATGTTGATCAATATTTTTGTTAGAAAAAACAGAATCATGGATCAATAAAATAAAACAAATGTGGAAATAATACATAGAAGATACACAATACAATATAGACAAAGACATATGTGGTTCACCCAGTATGGGCTACGTCCACCAGAGAAATTTCCAGGTCCTTCATTTTTATTATCTAGCAAAATGAAGGGATACAATCTACAACACACCCACTATAACTTCCTCTTCTTCCTCTCACGGTATTGTCTCTAAGAATACAATAATCACACACATACACAACCACAATACAATTCCCTCATAAAATAGGGTTTCCTTCTAGGGAAAAGAACCCTAAAATAAATTCTATCGTTAGATCTGTGACCTTATAATGAACGGTCCAGATTGACTATGAAATTACAATATTTTACAAGGAAATTTTTCCCAATATTTTTCTTCGGGGGAGTTACCCCCAAATCCCCCACCAAGGGGGGGGCGGGGGGGAGACAGTTGTGGAGGGGAAAGCCCACCCACACCCCCCATTAGGGAATGGGGTCTAAGAACAGCTGAAAAAAACATCTGAATTATGAAGATAATCAGACTCCATAACCAACAATCTCTCACTTGGAGACTGATCACAACAAATCCATTATTGTTGTATCTGTTGGACTATGATCAACCTTGGACCTAGAAAATTTCTCATCTTCATATTCATTCTTGAATACCAACTGAAACTGAGAAGGAACTCATTTTCTTCCTAGTTACTCCCTTTGTTACCATGCCTGTAGGATTCTAGCTAGTATGTATCTTTTCCAACTTCAAATGTCCATCTTCCAAGATGGGTCGTAAGAAATGGTGCATGGTTTGTATATGCTTAGTCTTCGAATGTAAGTCTTTTTTATTTGCAATATGAATGGCACTCTCGCTGTCACAGTACAACCTTATATTCCATTTCTTCTTTCCCAATTCCTCCATAAAACTATGTAACCAAATCATTTCTTTACTAGGCTCTATAACAATAACATACTCTACTTTTGTTGTTGAAAGTGCAAAAACCTTTTGTAGTTTTTAAATCCAACTTCTTGTTGTTCCACCTACAATAAAAACATACCCTGTGGTGCTCCTCTTTCTATCTTTATCACTTGACATATATGAATGAACATATCCCTATAGAACAATGTTTGAACCTCCAAAACATAATGCATGAGTAGAAGTACCTCTCAAATACCTGAGAATCCACTTTACTGCCTCCTAATGTTCTTTACCTGGATTTTTCATATACCTGCTCACAAATCCCACTTCATGTGCAATATCTGGTCTTATGCAAACCATCGCATACGTCAAGCTGCCAACTACTGATGAATAATGGAACCTGCACATGTATTATATCTCTTGTGTCTTCGGATACATTTCCTTAGTTAATTTGAAATTGATGGACAAAGTTGTACTAACTGGTTTTGCATTTTTCATTCTAAATCTGTCCAACACCTTCTCTATGTACTCACCCTGAGACAATGTCAATTTGCAATTTTTCATGTCTCTTGTTATTCTCATACCAAGGATTTTCTTTGCAACACCCAAATCCTTCATCGCAAATGAATTAGATAATTTATTCTTGAGCACATTTATATCCTGCATAATAGACCTTGCAACAAGCATGTCATCTACATACAATAGCAAGATAATATAGCTTCCATTTTCTATCATTTTAAAATAAACACAGTGATCATAATGACATATACTATAATCTTGTTCTGTCATAAACCTGTCAAACTTCAAATACCACTACCTTGGAGCTTGCTTTAGGCCATACAAACTCTTCTTCAACCTGCATACCAAATTTTCTTTCCCTTTGACCTGATACCCCTGTGGTTGTTGCATATAAATATCTTCATCCAAATCCCCATGGAGAGAAGCTATTTTTACATATAACTACTCAAGATGCAAATATTCTACTGCCACAATACTTAAAATAGTCCTAATTGAAGTCATCTTAACAACAAGAGAAAATATTTCATCAAAATCTATACCTTTCTTTTGTGCAAACCCCTTTACAATAAGTCTAGCCTTGTACCGCTTTTTTCCTCAATATTCTTCCTTAAACTTGTAAACCCATTTATTTTGCAATGCTCTTTTTCTTGCAAGAAACTAAACCAAGTCCCAAGTCTGGTTATTTACCAAGGAATACATTCCCTCTTTCATGCCTTGGTCCCACTTCTTTTTAGTGTCTACCTGCATTATCTCTTCATAACATTCTAGTTCACCATAATCAATCAATAATAAATAATACTGTTGTAACCTAGGTGTGCACCCCTGCCCCTCCTCTCTTATTTCCCTATGCCTTAATCAATTTTTTCCTCTTCTGGTTAGTTAAGTTGGTTTCCCATTACTGAGTGACTTGGTTCTCATTTGTTTCTTTCTTGATTGAGTCATCACGCATTTTTTGTTTCTATTGTTTCTTGAAGGATAATTACGTGTCATATTTGGTTCAGAATGCTTTTCATCATGTTTTCCATTGATTGAGCTCAAAGTAGGTCAAACGAGCTTTTTTTTATGCACAAGAAATGCCCATGGACAAAACACAACAATTCAAAGCAATCATTCTCAAGCCTGGATTGTCAAAATGGAAAGGGTAATTTTCAACGGTAAAGATCCAACAGGCCGATCAGATCAATGGCTCTCGTCCATTCAGGGGTTCATAATCATGTGGGGTTTAACAGAAGGCATTAGGAAATTCACTCCATGACTTCAGCATTCGAGCATATGAACTTGTCATTGTTTCAATTGCCAAAGTTTTGAACTCCTGAAGTATTTAATGTTAAACATGGCTTAAGCCTGAGTTAATTAGTGATAAGAACTGGCTAATCACTACACGAGATCATCACTTCAAGATATTTTCATGCTTTAAATCCAGAAACTCCCGAATGTCGAAGTCCCGAAGTGACATCAGGTTGCCACGTCACTTCGGGCCCATACTCCTTTAGGATATTTTCATTCTTTATATCCAGAAACTCCTGAACGCCGAAGTGTCGAACTGTCGAAGTGACGTTAGGATGCCACGTCAATTTGGGCCCATACTACTCCGAGAGAACTTCATGATTTGCAATCCAAAACTCTCGAAGCCCGAAGTGCCGAAGCACGTGGAAACCATTAGTTGAGACACCTGGCACACTCATCAATCATGACACATGGCACTCATTCCATGTAATTTGGTTGTGTCATTCACCCATTTCCATGTGACATGTGTCACTCTTCTTTCCATGACATGTCAGCAATATGACATCTGGTTGCCACGTCAAATTTGGGAGATTATCCTTTGGGGGACTTACAATCACAATGTTGAGAAGCTCCCAAACTTCAAAGTGTTGAAGTAACAAGAGATTGCCACGTCACTTTGGGATATATTCATGCTCTGCATTCAAAACCTCTCTAGCTCTAAGAAATTTGCGTCATCAGTAAGTATGGAGAGGGAGGTTCTAATATGGAATACATATATAAACTTTAGAAGGGGCACTAAAGTAGCAGGGCCACCCAGATCACATATTTTGACAAGATCGATGGTCACACTTCATTGCGGGGACGAAAAATGCTTGAATGTTACTTTTCTAGAGCAGTCCCTCAATTGAAACTATGGTATAGATTATGAGGTACATGGTAGCTTGTGGTGGATTGCGGGGGTCAGAGAAATGTAGACCCAAACCAGCCTCAACAACTTCCGCAATCACATGCTTATATGATGTCAGGTCACCACGTCACTTCAGGATATTTTCACGTTGCACATCTAGTTATCTTCAGTGGCCTCCAATAGTGAATGTTCACACCATGATCAATGCAGAACTCGACTTTGTCACTTCGAATCAGTTTCTGCCACAATTACAGTTCATCCAACGCATGCATTAGTTCAGTCTCAGAGACAGTAGCAATTTTTTAATCAATTCCAGAACCGTTTTAGATTAAATTAATAAGTGGTCTTATATGTGTGATAAGAACCACTCTTTTTTATTAATTCAAGTGTGAAGTATACATTGTTGTACTCCAATAATGTTTTAGACAAGTTAATTAGTTGTTATACAGTTTTTAATGTAGAGTTAAGTCTCGGTCCTAGAGGGACAAGAGCCTCTACAACTCTTATAGTTATGCAGTTTTTGTATGTTGTGGGGGTCGGATTTTTTGGGAAAGGATAGAAATACATCAGACTGGTTGGACCCATTCTATACATGGATTAAAGTTCTCTACCTGGTGAACATACTCTCTATGACAGTGTTTCGTTCAAATCTTCATGTGTTTTTATCTTATCTTGAATGAATTTTTTTATTTGTGCAAAGTACATTTCATTTCCTTCAGCTATTGTATAACTTGTCTTTATTGATATGCAACCTGTGAAAACAACTAATGCTTGGTGAAGATTTGTTTTTATCACAACTTGAAAGAGTAATTGTATTTTTGATACATGTTTAATGTCTTGAAAGATATTTTAAGTATTGAACTTCTTGCAACAGACTATTCATTGAGTAATTTGTTGTTTTCCTTTGTTTTCCTTTGTTTTCTATTATTTCACTTGTCTATCATTAGTGTGCCACCAGCCAAGGAGGACCCTCATCCATATCATTTTTCCAATCCAACCATTCTCTTGTATTGGTATAACCAACCCTCTGACTTACCAACACAAATTAAAAATCAACCATTCTAAACTTGAGGTGGCCTAGATTTTCCCTTTAGTAGTCAAGAGCGTACTTTAGGACCAACATATTTTGGCGCCATTGCCAAGGACAGAGTAACGAAATATCTTTCCCTGGGAGAACGACAATGATCAGATCTTGTTTTTGATGGTGAACAATAGCCAAACACACACATGACTTCGATCTTTCACCTGGCGAC
This sequence comes from Picea engelmannii, assembly GCA_009831015.1. NCBI lineage: Eukaryota > Viridiplantae > Streptophyta > Pinopsida > Pinales > Pinaceae > Picea > Picea engelmannii. Next base: position 101,227 of record ML778911.1, on the reverse strand, counting down.
TCCACAATCAAAAGACTCCACTGGAGAATGAGCCCAACCGATAGAGAATGGAAAAATGGAAGGGACAAACCAGGTACCAAGCCGTCAGTTTTTTCAAAGAGATAATATTTTTCTTCATCAGTTCATTCATGTCTTTTCCTTTGCGCGTGAAAAGAATTATATTATTCTTTGTTTACTCAGATTATTATAATCCTACAATGGTCAATCCATCCTTGAGAAGAAAAGATCTTCCCTCTTGCATTATCGATCTTAATCTCATTCCTTCATTCGAACCCACTAACCATAATGTTGATCATATCCAAACTTCTATAGATCATGGCCAGTCATGTAATTTTGTGAATAATAAATCTAATTCACCACTTATTGAAATCATTGTTCCACCTTGTAATCAACTTACCGAAATTCAGTCCAGGATTAAGAAGTATTACAAACCCATGAAGCTACCACTTATCCTTCATGCCTATCCTCCCAATTTTATTGATTACCTTCCTCTGTCAATGGAGGAGAACATGTTGCAGCTAAGAAGCACCTGGAATATTTTGAAAATTTCATTGATAATTTTCAAATTATGCATGAGGATGTAGTTATGAGGATATTCTGCAAATCTTTATTTGGAGATGCATCATTTTGGTTTAGAAATTTGGAAGTTGATTCTATTAGTTCATGGACTGTTTTGCGTAATATTTTTTTGAGGTATTGGGGTGAGAAAAAATCCTTTGAACAATACCTTTCATAGTTCTACGCCTTGAGAAGGGAGAAGGATGAAGTTGTTATTGTATTCAATAGAAGGTTTCATAATTTTTATCTTAATATGCCCATGGAAATTCAACCTACTCAAGTTGTTTCCATGTTCCAGTATACAATTGCAAAACACCCTCATCTAGTTCTTTTTCTCAGAGAGAGAAGGTCATCGTCATTGCAGAAGATGTTCACTAATGCAGAGGATATTGAAGACAACATCCGAGCTTGTGGAAGGCTTTTAAATTGAGTTTGGGATGGATATTTGGAACAAGAACGATTTCATGAGCAACATAAATCATATTTGGATACAGAGGAATCCAAGGAAGGATATGGACAGTGGAAATCTGATCTGCGTTTTTATTTTCATCATACTAATGCATCACTTTTAGATTTTTATTCTTCCTCGGATCCTGAAGCTAATAAATCAGTTTTTTTTATTCTTGAAACTAAGTATATTGATGATTATCACAAATATGGATTTACATGTATAGGTGAACCTTTTCTTAGTTATGAGTAGAGGGATGTGTTTGTTATTGATGACTTTCATGAAGTTTTTGTAGAGAGCGATGATCAATTTTTCAAACAACGAGTTGCTTCCCCTCAACATCTGACTGTAAATATTGGGGATCAGATCACATTCTTGACTTACGATGACTTTCAAACTTATATGTGTTTAAATTTTGGTCAAGAAAAAGAGGAGGAGCCACAGGAGCAGTTGAACATGTTTTCTTTCTCATCAAATGATGCCCTCACTACACCAGTTGTTCCTACTCCTAGAATAAAAGTAAGTAACTGATTTCCCTCCGATATTTACGATGCCTTTTCTTTAAAATATTATGAATACATTTATGTACATGGAAATAATCAACAGCTGCTAGGTAAACAGTTGCTCAAATATTTTATGAAGATCAGGATGCTTGTGACATCATAACTATAGATGTCGACAGCAATACTATACCTGCATTTGTCATTGCCTCGAATGATTCTAGTAGTGATGAAATTGCCACTCTAAACTTAAAGGGAGAAATTGATAGTGGAAATAGATTGCAACATTTTCCCGTTCCATTTTCGGGTCTCGAAAATGAGGATGTCGACGTTTCTATGAAAGCAAATTTTTCACAAGGGCAGTCTGTTCATTTGGAGCAGAAAGAACATGAGTTTACTATCAATACAGAGGTAACTGGTCATGATTTTTATGATCCGATGTCTGCATATTTAGAGGATTATATTAGTTTTAATACTCTATAATGTTTTCACTCCAAGTGTGGGGTTAGTTTTTAGAGAAAGTTGTCATTCCATTTTCAAATTTTTATTTTCATGAAGTAGGTTCAAGAAATCCAGTTAGTATATCAATTGCATGAATGGTTACTATGGAAACCTTCTTATACTTGAGTAGAAAGTTTCAACAAATTAGGATTACGAGAATAAGCTCGTAGTTCGAGCATTTAATTTTTAGTTCGTGGATTGTTTTTCAATGTGTTGGTTTTCAGTAGCTTGTTTGAATAAGAGACTCCATAGCCCAACAAAGGCACTTGGGTTTAGCTCCAGTTTCAAATTCCAATAAAGACTCCATAACCCAACAAGGCACTGGGGTTAGCTTTAGTGTTAATTTTTAGAGATGCATGCCTAAGAGACAATGGCAGAGATACATGGCATGCAGAAATAATAGAGGTAAGAAAATAAAGGTGGGAGCAAGTTATTAAATTCAAAGGCACCGATATTTTGTTCTTAGCACCTCACAGGGAAGTTCTATCCCCAGTTAGAGCCAATGTTGTAACCTATATCTGCACCCCTACCCCTCCTCTCTCATTTCCCTATGCCTTAATCATTTTTTTCCTCGTATGGTTGGTTAAGTCAGTTTCCCATTACTGATCGACTTGGTTCTCATTCGTTTCTTTCTTGATTGAGTCTTCGCGCATTTTTTGTTTGTATTTTTTCTTGAAGGATAATTACATGTCGTATTTGGTTCGGAATGCTTGTAATCATGTTTTCCATTGATTGATATCACAACATGTCGACCAATCCTTTTTGTATGAACATGAAACGCCCGTGGACAAAGCATAGCAATTTAGAGCGATCATTTTTGGGCCTGGATTGTCAAAAAGGACAAGGTAATTTTCAATGGTAAAGATCCAACAACCGATCAGATCAAGGGCTCTCATCCATTCAGGGGTCCATAATCGCATGGGGTTTAATAGAAGGAATTAGGAAAGTCACTCCATGACTTCGACATTCGAACATCTGAACTTGTCATTGTTTTGATTGTCGAACTCCCAAAGTATTTAATGTTAAACATGGCTTAAGACCGAGTTAATTTGTGATGAGGACTGGCTAATCACTTCACAAGATCATCACTTCGAGAGATTTTCATGCTTTACATCCAGAAACTCCTGAACATTGAAGTGTTGAACCGTCGAAGTCCCGAAGTGACGTCAGCCTGCCACGTCACTTCGGACCCATACTACTTCGGGATATTTTCATGCTTTACATCTAGAAACTCCTGAACACCGAAGTGCCAAACCGCCAAAGTCCCGAAGTGACGTCAGGTTGCCATGTCACTTTGGGCCTATACTACTCTAGGAGAACGTCATGCTTCACAATCCAAAAATCTCGAAGCCTGAAGTACCAAAGAACATGGCAGGCATTAGTCGATACATGTGGCACACTCATCAGTCATGAAACATGAAACTCATTCCAGGTCATTTGGTTGCGTCATTCATCCATTTCCACATGACACGTATCACCATTATTTATATGACACATCAAAAATATGGAATTTGGTTGCCATGTCAGATTTGAGAGATCGTCCTTTGGGGGATTTCCAAGAATAATGTTCAGAAGCTCCTAAACTCCAAAGTGTCGAATTAACGAGAGACTGCCACGCTACTTCGAGAGAAATTCACTTCGAGAGATATTCATGCTCCATGTTCAAAATCTCTCGAGCTCTAAGAAATTTGCGCCATCACTAAGTATGGTCGGGGAGGTTTTAATATGGCATACAGATAGAAACTTTAGCAGGGGCGCTAAAGTAGCAGGGCCACCCAGATCACAAATTGTGACAACATCGACGGTCACACTTCTTTATGGGGACGAAAAATGATCAAACGTTAATTTTACATATCGGTCCCACAATTGAAACCATGGTATATATTATGAGGTACATGGAATATTGTGGTAGATTTCTGGGGTTAGAGCAGTGTGGACCCAAACCACCCTCAACAACTTCCGCAATCACTTGCTTATATGACGTTAGGTCACCACATCACTCCGGGAGATTTTCACGCTGCACATCTAGTTGTCTCTAGTGGCCTCCAACAACATGCATGCACACCATGATCAATGCAGAACTCAGCTCTGTCACTTCAAATAAGTTTCTGCCACAATTAAAGTTCATCCAGCACATGCATCAGTTCAGTCTTAGAGACAATAGAAGCTTTTTATTCAATTCCAGAACCGTTTTAGATTAAATTAATAATTGGTCTTTTATGTATGATAAGAACCACTCTTTTTTATTAAGTCAAGTGTGAAGTATACATTGTTGTACTCCAACAATTTTTTATTCAAGTTAATTAGTCGTTCTACAATTGTTAATGTAGAGTTAAGTCTCAGTCTCAGAGGGACGAGAGCCTCTGCAACTCTTATAAATATGCAGTTTTTGTATTTTGCGGAGGTTGGAGTTTTTGGGAAATGATAGAAATACATCAGACTGGTTGGACATGTTCTATGCATGGATTAAATCTCTCTACCTGGTGAACATACTCTTGATGACAATGTTTCGTTCAAATCTTCATGTGTTTTTATCTTATCTTGAATGCAGTTTTTGATTTGTGCAAAGTACATTTCATTTCCTTCGGCTATTATATAACTTGTCTTTATTGATATGCAACCTATGAAAACAACTAATGCTTGGTGACGATTTGTTTTTATCACAACCTGAAAGAGTAATTGTGTTTTTGATACATGTTTGATGTCTTGAAATGATATTTTAAGTATTGAACTTCTTGCAGTAGACCATTCATTGAGTAATTTGTTGTTTCCCTTTGTTTTATATTATTTCACTTGTCTGTCATTAGTGTGCCACCATACAAGGAGGACCCTCATCCATATCATTTTTCCAATCCAACCATGCTCTTGTATTGGTAGAACCAACCCTCTAACTGACCAACAAAAATTAAAAATAAACCATTCTAAACTTGAGGTGGCCTAGCTTTTCCCTTTAGTAGTCAGGTGCAGACTTTAGGACCAAAAAATACAATGAAGGAGAGTATCGTTCAGGGGGTCTACTTAATGTAACGTACCCAACCACCCATAGGCCGGGAATGCTACTTCAAGCCCGCTTTTGAACTAATTTCAAATTCTAATAAATTATTAATTAATAAAGATGCATGAAATATTCACATGCATAGATCAATATTCATGCTACAACATGAAAGAAATGAACCATATGTCGTGCACAACAATAACCAACAAGCATGCATATTATATATACGAATTTCATAGATAAATAAATACACAACGAAAATAGCATATACATGTTAATGAAAACCATGACAGAGAGAGAACTTATCCTTAATAAAATGAATCACCAATTGGCTACAGACCAAGGACATTCCACCCAACCGTAGACATTGTTGTTCTAATTCTCAATAACAATGTCACCCCCAAGCTAGATCTATGAGTCCACGAGGACGGTTCTAGAGTGTCACTCAGTTTCCCCAAACCAGTGAACACTCAAGATATCACAATATTTGTAGCGTTCCCTATTAATGTTGAATCCATTATTATAGTTGTTTGCATTTCATTAGATAACAATAGCATAATCCAAGATCACTGAGAAATACACAATCACAAGAGACACAACATTTAGCCTGGGAAACCCTCTAGGGGAAGAAAACCTAGCAAAACTTCCTTAATATAGATAGCCAATACAATGCCAAGAGATCTCTTAAACTAATACAGAAAGTCCTCTCCCAAATATGCACCACTCTCTCTCTCCTTCTTCTCCAGCAGCAGATTCGAAACTTGTCTCTCAATGAGCAAGTGTGTTGTGTGTTTAAGTGAGGCGCTGGCCTTTTTATTTATACAAGTCTGGCATGTGTGAAGTGTCTCTTCACTGGCAGGGCCAACTTCTCAAACTGGGTGGGTAAACCCACCTTTATTATATTTCTGGGCCTCTTTAATATCTGTTGGGGCTGACTTTTTATTCTGCCTATTACAATTGTCTTTTGACCAGTCCGCAAAAGGGGATTTGGTCCTATTACAATAACCGACATGATCAATCCACAATGGGGATTGATCCAATGAATAATATATCAAATAATAATAAGAATACTCTTTGCAATTACATTATTTCAACACTCCCCCTTAACAAGAAGGGTATTCTTTAGTAGCATCATGTGAGAGAGAGAGGACAACATCATCAATATCATCTTGGAACACTGACTGGCATATCTATAAATCATCAGAAGTTTTCTTCATCAACAACATTGTCATTCTCAAGGAATGCCATCATCATCTGCATCAACATGTATTAGCATAATAATTGATACATCATCATCATCACAGCACAAGGCTAGCTCATCATAATACAAGACTGGCTTTATGTCACAGCTGTCAAGATGGAAGCTCAGTACTTGTCTCATCTCAATGTCTTTCTTTACGTCATAGCACTCAGGATGGAAGCAAGTTACTAGAATGACTTTACTTCACAGCTATCAAGATGGAAGCACAATACTAGTCTCATCTCATCATCTTGCTTTACATCACAACACTCAAGCTGGAAGCAAGATACTCGTACTGCTTTATGTCACAACCATCAGGGCAGAAGCAGGATACTATATTGGCTTTACGTCACAACTATCCAGCCGAAATCTCAGTGCTAGTCACACATCATCTTGCTTTACGTCACAATCATCAGGTCAAAAGCAAGGTACACGTCTCATCTTTCTTTACATCTGACAACTAGGTCAGAAGCAAGGAATATCTCATCTTGCTTTATGTCTGACAACTAGGTCAAAAGCAAGGAACATCTCATCTTTCTTTACGTCTGATAGCTAGGTCAGAAGCAAGGAACATCTCATCTTGCTTTACGTATGAAAACTAGGTCAGAAGCAAGGAACATCTCATCTTGCTTTACGTCTGACAACTAGGTCAGAAGGAAGGAACATCTCATCTTGCTTTACGTCTGACAACTAGGTCAGAAGCAAGGAACACAACAACTACTCCCCCTTTCGAGGAAGGTCCTTTCGAACTATGCCAATCTTATCTCGGAAGTACTCAAACTTCACACGAGATAGGGGCTTGGTCAACATATCAGCAACCTGTTCATCCATGCTAATGTACTGGAGCTTTAAGGATCCTCTCTGTACCATGTCACGTATGTAATGATAACGAATCTCTATGTGCTTCGACCTGTCGTGGAATACATGATTCTCTGTCATTTTTATGCATCTTTGGTTGTCACATAGAATCAAGGTTGCTCTCATATCTAAGTCAAATAGGCCAGTCAACAACTTTCGAAGCCATATAGCTTCCCAACTGGAAGAACATGCAACAATGTATTCTGCTTCCACTGTGCTGAGAGAAATACTGGATTGCTTCCTACTCTGCCATGAGATCATAGTTGATCCCAAACTAAAACAACATCTTGAAGTGATTTTCTTTTCTGAAACACTTCCTGCCCAATCTGCATCAGTATATCCACTCAATGTGAAATCATGATCTCCATCATAGCTAAGACCATAATCTATTGTACCTTTAAGGTACCTCATCACATGTTTTTCAACCACTAGGTGAACACGTCTAGGTTCTACCAGAAACTGACTCAAGGTGTTCACGACAAAACACATGTCTGGTCTGGTGTTCATCAAGTACATCCGCGATCCAATAATCTATCTATATAGTGTGGCATCAATCAATTCTGACGAAGTATCGACCAACAACTTCATCTTCGCTTCCATGGGTGTATTCATGGGCTTGCATTCCAACATGTTGAATCTCTTCAATATTTTGACCGTGTACTTCCCTTGGTTAAGGAAGATCCTCTCAGGACTCTGCCATACCTCAAGACCTAAGAAATAATGCATTATACCAAGGTATTTCATTTCAAATTCTGAGGCAAGTCTCTTTTTACATTCAGTGATGAGATTTTGTTCTCCAGTTAAGAATAAGTCATCCACATATAGCAGTAAGATTACTGGCTCATTGTTCATGATTTTGAAGTAGAGGTTAGAGTTTTCTTTACTCTTGGTAAAGCCTAGGCTCATCAAAAAACTATCTATATGGCCATACGAAGCTCTAGGAGCTTGCTTCAATCCATATAAGGCTTTCTTCAATATGTAGACATGAGACTTCCTATTTTCAACCTCAAATCCTTGAGGTTGCTCTATATACACTTCCTCTTCAATGACACCATTTAGGAAATTTGTCTTCACGTCCATCTGGTGCAACTTCCACTTCATCTTAGCTGTAAGAGGTATGATGGTTCTGATCGAAGTGTATCTGGCCATAGGAGCGAATGTCTCTTCATAGTCAATGCCTTCCTTCTGGGAAAAGCCACGAGTGAAAAATCTTTATTTATACTTCTCAATACTTCCATCAACAACATTTTTTATTTTGAAGAGCCATCTGGAGGATACCACATCTTTATTCTTCGGTCTGGGAACTATTTCCCATGCTTCGTTCTTCATTATGGATTGGTATTCCTCTGTCATGGCATTTGACCATTCTTTCCTCTGAATGGATTCTTCAAAGCAGGTAGGCTCCTTTTCTAGGAGATCAGACATCAAAGCCATATAACTGGAGAATGGCTTTGGTCTTTTCACCTGTCTTGTAGTTCTTTGGGGAACACCGTACTTCTCTCCATATTGAATAAGCTCTCTAGCCCAAGTTGTCTTTCTTTTATGGAGGATCGTCATCTGAGGAGGCTCTTGTACTTCTACTATATCATGGTCTTCTAGAATTTCCTCATCAGGGGAAGTTACGACTTCCCTCACTGGTTCTACAGCTTTGGCAACCTCCCTCATTGCAGTACTGGGGATTACGGGTTCCTCTTCATATACCTCTTCAAGCTGGCATAGTTTAGATTTCTTGAGCACTGCATATTCATCAAAGGTCACATCCCTGCTAATCTCAATGTGATGTTGACCTGGTATATAGATTCTGAAGGCCTTGGATACCTCACAGTATCCTGCAAATATTTCCTTCTTTCCTGAAGGGTCCAGCTTGTTTCTCTTTTCTTTAGGCATATGAATAAACACTGGACAGCCAAATATTTTGAGATGTCTTACCTCTGGCTTCTTTCCGGTGAACATCTCTTCCGGTGTCTTGAGCCCAAGTGCACTATGGGACAATCGGTTCTGCACATAAACAAATTCCATTGTTGCTTCTGCCCATAATCACATAGGAAGATCTTGATCATGGATCATAGTCTTCACAACTTCTAGTATGGTTCTATTCTTTCGTTCAGCTACACCGTTTTGTTGGGGATTATAGAGAGTAGTGAGTTTCCTCTTGATCCCAACATCTTTGCAGAAGTTCACAAACTCTTTTGAGGTATATTCTCCTCCATTATTTGACCTGCGTATATTAATATTTCTTTCAGAAAGGTTCTCTATCAAGGCTTTGAATTCCTTGAACTTGTTGAACACTTCATCTTTAGTTTTCAAGAAATATATCCAGGTTTTACGAGAGTAATAATCAATGAATGATACATAATATACATACCTGCTAATGGAGGATGATGTCATTGGGCCACATACATATGAATGGATGATTTCTAGGACTCCTTATGTCTTGTTGTCCCTCTTCGGAAACGGGTTCTTGATGTTCTTCCCTTGTGCACATCCATTGCATACGCCTTTATGGTCACCTTTGAGTTCTGGTAAACCTGTGACTACTTTGCATATGTATGGTAGTGCCTTGTAGTTGATGTGGGATAGCCTTCTATGCCAAAGTTCACATGAGTTTTCAATGGCGTGGTTCATGGCAACCTCTATGTAACACTCCCTCGGCCTTCATCCAACCCACTGGTCGGGCAGACGCTACTGTGCAGAACAACATCATTCTCATACTTGATTGATAACATGAATTTAAATCAAATGAAACACATTTGACTTAGAGTAAGCATAAGAATTACTGCTAACACAAATATTCCCTGGCATTAACAATAATTCATCTGCACAACAGAATACATGATAAAATATAAGCATCATAGGCATGCAAAATATAGCATTTAACATAAGCTGATACTTATCTTTGAAACTGTGGTAATTCCACCAACCACATGTAGGCCTTCCACGAACCTCCTACCATTAGACCATGCTGCTCATCAAGATTAGTAGTGGTTCACCCCTGAGCTGGGACTAAGCTCCACCCCAAGGCAAGGAATCCTAGGCTAGGCTAAGGTTACATGGAAAACAACACAGAATGGCTGGAAGGATTCTTCCCAGGATGCCATCTTACGCCCACTACTCCCGGACTCTCATTCCCTACATTCCTGTTCCACCCAGGAGTATACACCTTCACAAGAACAGTCCATCGGTGCTACACCTCCCTCTCTGGGTCTCGACAATAGGCCGGATCAGGAAGTCTTAGAGCCCAAATCTAGTGCTGGACACTCTCTGAAAAAAACGACTTCCCAACAAAATCTCTCTCACCTGGAGAGAGTTGTTCACAGTCCTGACAACCTACCTCTTCCAACAACAATCACCTCCCTCATCTGGAGAGAGGTTACACACAGGCTAATCATGAACTCACACTGGCCAGTAAGCCACGCGCAGTCCAGCACTGCATGGCCACAACAACCAACTGGGAAAATAGACACGGTCTTCCCAAACAGGCTCAACAATCACGAAATATACTCACGGTTTTGGTTTCGGGATTGCACAAGGTGTACAGAGATCCCACGCACAGGCTCAAACTATTCAGGAAAGGAATGTACCGGCTATCTCAGAAATCAAAACAGGATTTTCGACTTTTAGGGATGCACTAGGGTATTCTTGCAGTGGTCAGATGAGACTCACGTTCAGATGGTCGATGGTGGAATGGAGGAGGAACCCCCATCACGACTCAACTCAACAGTTTTATCTGCATGTGCTTGGGTTGACACTTGTCACCCATGAAACTGCATGTGTTCCTTCATCATGAGTTCCTTCCATTTGGAAGTTGCTTGTCCTTCCAAAAACAACTTAGGATAAAACATATATTTCTCATGGTCTTTTTGGAATAATATTAAAATATTATTCCCAAGGTCTTAAGCCCCTAGGCTCAACACTTAGCCCCTATTCCCATCTTCCATCCCCTAGTCCCTTGCCCACTCTATGGAAGCTTAGTCCCCCATCACTCATTCATCGTGGTCGGTCTGCACACAGTTGTGTTTATAATTTTATTAATGTTCTGCATAGATACATGTACAAAACTAGGCTCTTAGCCTTCAACACTTAGGCTCTCTGGCCTAATAATCACATAATCCCACCATATTATATTAACTTGGCTCACCAGCCTATAAAACATAATTATAATTCATTTCATAAACATGATTTGCAACAGGGCTTGGCCTTGGGGACATTACAATCCCCCTCCCCTTATTTATGCACTATCCTCAGTGAAACTTTACACAGCTTCTGCAAGCTTTTCAAAATTTTCAAAAAGATGTTGGTACTCTACCCGCATAACATATTCATACTCCCATGTTGCGTCCTCAGGACCGTACCAGGTCCACTGGACCTTTACAATCTTTATAGCTTGATTCCAGAGCTGTTTTATTTTCCTGTCCAATATGTGCATAGGATGCACTTGTAAGACACCTTCTGTTTCCACCTGAATCACATTCCAGTCGATAACATGATTAGTATCAGGTATATATTTCTTAAGCAATGAAACATGAAACACATTATGTATAGTCATAAATGCAGGTAATGCAAGCATGTATGCAACTGGCCCAATCCTTTCAAGGATTTCAAATGGCCCACAAAATATTGCTACCAACTTGGCACAATTTCCCAACTTCAAGGAACTCCTGTTAGTTTTCACTTTCAGGAAAACATGATCACCCACTTTGAATTTTCAGTGGGTTCTATTCTTTTTAGCATAACTTTTCTACCTGTCCCAGGCAGCTTTCAAATTCTGTTTAATTTTTATCATTTGGTCCTCCATCTCCTTGAGCAACTCTGGCCCAACTACTGCTCTATCATCTGGATTATCCCAACTCACTGGAGTGTTGCACTTTCTTCCATAAAATGCTTCAAATGGGCTCATCTTCAACGATGCATGATACCCATTATTGTAGGCGAATTCTACCAAATGCAGGTAGTCTTCCCATCTTGATGGTTTGTCCATCACGTACATTCTCAGCATGTCCTCTATTACTATGTTCACCCTCTCTATCTATCCATCAGACTCAGGATGATACGCTGTACTAAAATTCAGATTCATTCTGAATCCTTTGAACATTCCTTTCCAGAAATTCGAGGTGAATTTCAGGTCCCTATTAGACATAATCATTTTAGGAATTCCATGCAAGAGTGCCACTTCTTTTAAGAAGATATCAACAACATCTTCTGCCTTGTGAGTGGTTTTCAGTGGAATAAAATGGGCAACTTTTGTAAGCTTGTCCACCACAACTTTGATCGAATCATGTTGCTTGCTTGTTCTGGGCAATCCTGTAATAAAATCCATGGTCACCACTTCCCACTTCCATTCAGGAATGGGTAAAGGCTGCAACAACCCTGCTGGGTGCCTATGCTCAGCCTTAACTTTCTGGCATTCCATACATCTGGCGATGTATTCAACGATATCCCTCTTCAAACCCATCCAAAAGTAATGGATTTTGACTGCTGCCACAGTCTTCTGATATCCAGGGTGTCCAACATAAGTCATGTTATGCATTTCTTTTAGAATCACAAGTTTCAAACCTTGGACATTGGGTATATACACTTTGTTTTTGTACAGAAGTATTCCCTCAGCTTCCAAGGTGTAATTTTCCTCTTTATGTGGTCTCTTGCTCTGTTGTAGCTTTGCTACCAAGTCTCTATACTGCAAAATTGCATTTGCAGTTTCCAAAATTCTATCTTTAATATCAGTCCTGTACATGCTAATGGTTGTAGCATGTAATTCATGCACCTTTCTGCTGAGTGCATCAGCCACCTTGTTTTCCTTCCCTTTGATATGCTTGATATCAAAGTCGTATTCACATAGAAATTCCAGCCACCTACTTTGTCTAGTGTTTAAAGTTGGCTGATCAAACACATATTTTAGACCGTTATGGTCTGTTCTAAGTTCAAACCTCCTTCCCATGAGGTAATGTATCCATTTCCTCAGACTGTGAATGATTGCTGCCAACTCCAAATCATGGGTTGCATAGTTCTTTTCGTGCGCTTTTAATTTCCTGGACTCATAATAGATTATGAATCTGTTATGACTGAGGATCCCTCCCAGTCCTTCTTTTCATGCATCAATGCATACCATGAAATCCACATTTGGATCTGCAATCCTCAATATTGGAGTGCTGGTTAATAGCTGCTTCAATTGCTGGAAACTTTTCTCACACTCTTCAGTACACTAAAACTTTTTCTCCTTCCTTTGCAAGGAAGTGATAGGGTGAGCTATCTTTGAGAACCCTACTATAAACATTTTGTAGTAACCCACTAGACCCATAAAGGATCTAACTTCTGCCACATTCCTTGGCGTTGACCATTCTCGGATGGCCTCAACCTTATCAGGATCCATGGTGATCCCTTCCTCTGAAATAATGTGCCCCAAGTAATAGATCTGCCTTTGATCAAATGAGCATTTGCTCAATTTGGCATACAGTTGGTGTTCTCTCAACACTTGTAGCACCATTCTCAGGTGTTGTTCATGCTCTTCCTCTGACTTGGAATACACCAAGATATCATCCAGGAAGACTATGATAAACTTGTCTAAATAGTCCCTGAATACACCATTCATCAAGCACATAAAAACAGGAGGTGCATTTGACAGTCCAAACGACACCACTGTGAACTCGTAATGATCGTACCTTGTTCTAAAGGTGGTCTTTCTGATGTCCTCATACCTTATTCTTACTTGGTGATATTCTGATCTGAGATCTATCTTCGAAAATATTTTTTCACCCTTCAACTGATCGAAAAGATCATCGATCCTTGACAGAGGATACTTGTTCTTGACATTTACCTTGTTCAACTGTTGGAAATCAATGCACAGCCTCAACGTCCCATCCTTCTTCTTCATGAACATGACTGGGGCACCCCAAGGTGACACGTTGGGGCGAATGTACCCCTTCTTTAGAAGCTCTTCAAGCTACAATTGAAAATCTTTCAGCTCTGGCGTACTCATTCTATAAGGATCTTTCGAAACTGGAGTTGCTCCAACCATCAAATTTATAGAAAAATCGATGTCTCTCTTCGGAGGTAGTCCAGGTACCTCCCGAAATATGTCTTTGAACTCTGTGAGTACCTCATGGTCTCCAATCCTTGAGACTTCATCTCTGGATGCTTCCTCCACACGGGCTCCAAATAATTTACATCCTTTTCTGTAGCACCTCTTCAACTGCATGGCTGAGATTTCTCTAACAGCCACAGCTCTAGGAATCCATTGAATTGTTTTCCGATTCCCCTCCTCATCCAGGCATGTAAACCTCCTATTACGACAATCCAGGAGGGCATGGTCCTGGTCCAACCAGTGCATTCCAATTAAACAATCATAAGATCCTAAAGGAAAAATATTCAATTCATCCTTCATGCTTAGTCCTTTCATGTCCATATGACAGGACTTCACCAACTCAACGAATTTCCTCTTGGTTCCTGTAGCCAACTGCACTAACCAAGAATTTTCATGTTTTCTTCTTGATAAATGCAAACTTTCCACCACCCTAGGATCTACATAACTATGGATAGCCCCTGAATTAATTAAAATAATAAATGGTTGGTTTTCAATCATACCTTCCACTTCAATCATGTGCGATTGAAATTCATCTTGCTTGTTGTCCAGGGTTGCGTAGATCCTTGGAATTCTACTTCCCATATACTCCACTGTTTCAGCTTGTTGAACAGTATGGACAACTCTTGCTTTTCCATTTTTATGGGGACAATACATGTACTTGTGGTTCCCTTTACAGCCCCAACACTGAGTGGGTGTCTGTCTCTGCCTTTGTTCCCCTACTTTAGCCATTCTTGGCTCTCTAAATGATGGATGTCCTTGAGGATTATTTCTGAAAAAGGGAGGTTTGTTTCCCTTATGCCTCTGTTCCTTCTTAAACTTCCTCTGGTCATCCCAAGCCTTCCAAAAGGTAGGCTTTTCTCTTTGTTGTTCATATAAGCATTTATCCCTTCTTATTGTTTCTTCCATAGTCTTAGGATAATCATATTGAATCTTGTCACCAATGGCAGGTGGCAGTCCACTTAGATACCTCTGAATCTTGACAGCCTCATCTTTGATGAATGAAACATACTTCAGTAGTTTCAAGAAAATTCGTTTATATTCATCAATGGTCATGCTGCCTAGCTTGAGTTCGAAGAACTCCTTCATCTTTCTGTCATAGTATCTTTTAGTCAAGTATTTCTTCTCAAAATACCTATTGAATTCCTTCCAAGTGATATATTTCTCTCTAATTTGTTGCACCTGCACAAACTAATCCCACCACATGGATTCTTTTCCTTTTAGTTGATACATCACAATTCTTCCTTCTTCATATGAGGAATAATTCTGCAGTTGGAAATATTTCCTCATGCCAAGCAACCATGTTTTGGCATCTTCCTCCTTCTTATGTTCTCCATCAAATGTAGGAGGCTTAATCTTATTCATCTCCCCTTTCAATTCATCCATCCCAGATCTCTTGTGCTTTCTGGTAGAAGATAAGCTTGAACTACTGTGTGCTTCCTTACCGGAATGCTTTGGGGAGTGACGATGATGTTTTCTACCACTCCTCGATCTTATTTTTCTCTTAGGGGTCCTGACACTTCTTGATCTTCTTTTCCTCTTAGGGGTCCTGCGACTCTCTGTCTTGCTTGAGCCACTTCCCTTCTCCAATTTAATTTATATTATTTCAAGGCTCTTCAACATCTTTAAGTTGAATTCACCTTGCTGATCCCTGACCCTCATGAGATTTTGGCTATTGGATTGGTGAGCCTAGGCATCCTTTTGCAATCCTTCAATGATTTTCATTATATTTCCTTCCTTATCCAATTCTCTTCCATGCCCATTGGAGTTCGATCATTCGACTCCCAGGTTGACATTCCTTCCTACCCTTTCTTCCTCTATTTCGGAGGCAATCTGCACCTCTTCCAATTCCATACTCTGCATCGATTTTCGGTTGTCCTGACACTCGTTGAACTCTGCACACACAACGTGCAGTCAACCAAAGTTTGTTAGGCCTTAAACCCTTAATAAAACTTCAGAATTCATAAACCAGTGTGAATAAGAAAAATGTTTCGAATCCACTAAGTTTTCTGAGCTCTGTTTGGCTCTGCAAATTTCGGGACTTCAGGACTTCTGGCTTCGGGGTTTCGGTCCATGAGGCTCTCACACTCACTTTCGGGTTTTGGGTCTTCGGTACCCGAGAGTTCATGATGTAGGGACTCCCAACCCCTTGTTACTCCAACTCCCAAATTTTGAAATTCTGATTTATTTTATTCTACAGGCCCATAGTACAATTGTCACCCTTAAGCACGGTGGTGCGTGGCACTTTTAGGAGGGTCCATGTCACCTTTGGTGATGTCATCGGGTCCCACCATTCTCTCCTATATTCTCGAATCACTGGCACGTGGTGCACATCCATTCCAATCGAAAATCCAGCAGTTAGACTTTTCTTGGATCCACTGTGCAGATCCTTTCGGCATTTTGGGGCTTCTGGCATTGGGAGTTCATGCATCCACACCTCTCGAACTTGCATTTGCCAAAATTCTGAAATTACTGTCTACTCTTCCACTTGATCCAACGGTCAAGTTCCTCTCTTACGATATACGATGTAGATCGTTTCGGAATTTTGGGTTTCGCTATTTCGTGACTTTCGAAAACAAGGTTCCTCCCCTTTGGTTTCCTGGGTGCCGACATGTCATCCGACAACCACGTGTTCCCCCCAATGAATGGTCTTGATGAATTCAGGATTTTGCGTATCGCGATTTCCATGTTCCTGTGCAACTCGAGAAGGTTTTTAAACCCTGCACACGTTTTCCAGATCTGATGGTCATGAGGGTTCTCCTTTTCCCCTGAACAGATCCTACGGCTCCAACACTTTTGGTGTGGAGTTCTCTCTCTCCCTGTGGCTAGATTCCACCCCTGTTGTGGTTTCATAACACTGCTACACCTCCTGAGTTTGGTAACACGGTCAAGTAACTCTTTGACACTTAGGAGCATTCAAAGGTACAAAATTGGTCCTTGAGACACAATTTCTCCTCAAACCCTCGGTCCAAAGACCACTCGACTAGCCCATCGAGGCTCATCATCGAAACCTTGGCTCTGATACCATTCTATAATGCTCCCCCGGCCTTCATCCAACCCATTGGCCGAGAAGACGCTACTATGCAGAACAACATCATTCTCATACTTGATTGATAACATGAATTTAAATCAAATGAAACACATTTGACTCAGAGTAAGAAAAAGAATTACTTCTAACACAAATATTCCCTGTCATTAACAATAATTCATCTGCACAACATAATACATGATAAAATATAAGCATCACAGGCATGCAAAACATAATATGATACTTATCTTTGAAACTGTGGTAATTCCACCAACCAATTGCAGGCCTTCCATGAACCTTCCAACCTTAGACCATGTTGCTCATCAAGCTCAGCAATGGTTCACCCCCAAGATGGGACTAAGATCCACCCCAAGGCAAGGAATCCTAGGCTAGGATGAGGTTACAGAGAAAACAACATAGAATGACTGGAAGGATTCTTCCTAGGATTCCATCGTATGCTCACTACTTCCGGACTCTCATTCTCCACATGCCTTTTCCGCTCAGGAGTATACACCTTCACAAGAACTGTCCATCGGAGCTACACCTCCCTCTCTGGGTCTCAGCAACAGGCCAGATCAGGAAGTCTCAGATCCTGAAGCTAGTGCTGGACACTCTCTGGAAGAAACCACTTCCCAACAAACTCTCTCTCACCTGGAGAGATTTGTTCATAGGCCTAACAACCTGCCTCTTCCAACAACAATCACCTCCCTCACCTAGAGAGAGGTTACACACAGGCTAAGCACAAACTCACACTGGCTAGTAAGCCACATGTAGTCCAGCACTATGTGGCCACAATAACCAACTGGGAAAATAGACACGGGCTTCCCAAATAAGCTAAAAAATCATGAAATAGACTTACAGTTTTGGTTTCGGGATTGCACAAGGTGTACAGAGATCCCATGCACAGGCTCAAACTGTTCAAGCAAGGAATGTACCGGCTTCGTTAGGAATCAACACAGACCTTTTTCCTCGGTTTCGGAATTCCACGAGGGTATCTTGCAGACGTTAAACGGGACTCACGTTCAGACGGTTGATGGTGGAATGGAGGAGGAACCCCCATCATAGCTCATCTCAACCATTTTATTTGCATGTGCTTGGGTTGACACTTGTCACCCATGCAACTGCATGCATTCCTTCAACATGCATTCCTTCCATTTGGAAGTTTCTTGTCCTTCCAAACAGAACTTAGGATAAAACATATATTTCACATGGTCTTTTTGGAATAATATTAAAATATTATTCCCAAGGACTTAAGCCCCTAGGCTCAACACTTAGCCCCCCTTCCCACCTTCTAGCCCCTAATCCCTTGCCCACTCTGTGGAAGCTTATTCCCCCATCACTCATTCATCGTTGTCAGTCTGCGCGCAGTGGTGTTTATAATTTTATTAATTTTATACATAGATACATGTACAAAATCAGGCTCTTGGCCTTCAACACTTAGGCTCTCTGGCCTAATAATCACATAAGCCCACCAGCTTATATTAACTTGGCTCACCAACCTATAAAACATAATTACAATTCATTTCATAAACATGATTTGCAACAGGGCTCATCCTTGGGGACATTACACTCTGAGTGACCCTTTAGTTTATACAAGCCATTATCTTCATTTCCAATGATGATTTCTTCATTTAAGGTTTCTCCTTTAGCCCACATAAGAAATTATCCATCTATAAAGGAAACTCTGAATCCTTTCTTTTCTAAAGATGAAATGGAGAGTAGGTTCTTCTTCAAGCCTAGTACATATAGTACGTCCTTCATTTTCAGTGAATTCCCTGAATTCAGTTTATGGTTTGATTCTCCCACTCCCTTGATGGGATATTGGTAATCATCTCCAAGTGTGACTTTCTGAGAAAAATTCTTTTCTAAGATACAAGAGAGAATGTTGCTTTGTCCCTTCATGTGCTTGGATGCACCACTATCAATGAGCCAAGTGTCCTCTCTAGGTGTTACAGATCCTGATAGGGCCGAGATCAAGACATGGTCTTTGATCTGCTCTCTTATCATCTTTGCGGGTGGCTCTTCATCTTCAACTACATGGGCATGGAGCCTCTTATGTTTTCTCTTGTATTCTTCTCGTCTAGCTAGAAAAAACTTTGCAATGTGTCCCATCTTGTCACAATGATAGCATTGTACATATGAGTAGTCTCTTTCCTTTCATTGTCCTTTCTTCTGAAATCTCCTTGGATGAGATTCTTTATGATTGAATTTGTTTGATTGTTGAGGCTCTTTATGAGTCTCCTTTTGGAAGTAGGTTTTCTTCCTTCCTCCTTTGGTGTGAGTAGCTAGGGATTGATTATCATCTCTTTCTAGTAATGCTTCACGATTCGCTACTCTTGTTTCTTCTTGGATGCATTCTTCCCATAGACTATCAAACTTTAGTTTCTCTGTTCTAGCACATAGTGTTTGGATGAAAGCATATGAAGGTCTTGTGAGACCATTTAGGGCCATCATTATGAGTTCATATTCATCTATGGTACCTTCAATAGCTTCTATACGTTCTTTGAATTCTGAGATTCTGGAGAAGTATTCCTGAATCATTTCTCCTTTCTGCATTCTTGTATTCTTCAGTTGAGTTCTTAGATTCATCTTCCGGTTTATGTTCTTTCCTTCATATAGTCTGGTCAAGGCATCAAACATTTCTTTCGGAGTCTTCTTATATGACACATAGGGAATCAGGTGGTCTTTGATTGAATCTGTAATGATTCGTTTGGCCCTTATTCTGTCCTTTTGATGCTTTTCCTTTTCTACAGCATTGGCGGGTTCTGGTACTTCTTCTTTGATGAATCTTGCTAGGTCATTCTCTTTAAGAATGAGTCCAATCTTATACTTCTAGGAATGGAAGTTTTCCACTCCTTCTAACTTGTCAACAAGTTTAATGCTTGCAGACATCTTTACCTGGAGCTAGGAAAATGACCGAAAAATGAAAGTGCTCAAAATCAAAAACTGAACTTACTAGGAGGTGTGCTTGGTTGAGGCGAGTAGCCTAGTGTGTTTGGATCTGAGAAAATCCAAATTTTACTTCTCCAAATTTGATCTTTGGATTTCTGGACTGGTGCTTTTGGTACCTTTGGTACTCTGGTACTTATGGTACTTCTGGTTCACTGGTTTTCTGGTACTTCTGGTACTTTGTGAAACTAGGGTTTCACTTTCTGGGAGATCAAGCCACTGAAAAGGTGTGCTGAGAGTGCCAAATTGATCCTTAGGGGAGAGCGCACTTTTCTAGATGGTTTTGGGGCTGAAAATCTTCACCATCAAAAAGTCATAATTTTCATGTACGACAATAGTGATATTTTTCACTTGTGAAAGATGCTTCCTTCAGCTTGGCTCTGAAACCATGTTAATTTTTAAGCCATTATTATAGTTGTTTGAATTTCATTAGATAGCAATAGCATAACCCAATATCAGTGAGAAATACACAATCACAAGAGACACAACATTTATCCTCGGAAACCCTCTAGGGGAAGAAAACCCAACAAAACTTCCTTAATATAGATAGCCAATACAATGCCAAGAGATCTCTTAAACTAATACAGAAAGTCCTCTCCCAAATATGCGCCACTCTCTCTCTCCTTCTTCTCCAGCAATAGATCTGAAACTTATCTCTCAATGAGCAAGTGTGTTGTGTGTCTAAGTGAGGCGTTGGCCTCTTTATTTATACAGGTTTGGCACGTGTGAAGTGTCTCTTCACTGACAGGGCCGACTTCTCAAACTGGGTGGGTAAACCCACCTTTATTATATTTTTGGGCCTCTTTAATATCTATTGGGGACAACTTCTTATTCTTCCTATTACAATTATCTTTTGACAAATCTGCAAAAGGGGATTTGGTCCTATTACAATAATCGACATGATCAATCCACAATGGGGATTGATCCAATGAATAATATATCAAATAATAATAAGAATACTCTTTGCAGTTACATTATTTCAACACTCCCCCTTAACAAGAAGGGTATTCTTCAGCAGCATCATGCAAGAGAGAGAGGACAACATCATCAACAACATCAAGTGGGTGAGAGGACAACATCATCAATATCATCTTGGAACACTGACTAGCGTATCTATAAATCATCGAAAGTTTTCTTCATCAACAACATTGTTTTCTTGACTGGACACTGAATGTCGCGTCCTCGTGATTGTACCAGGTCCACTGGACCTTTACAAGCCCTATGGCTTGATTCCAGAGCTGTTTGTTTTTCCTATCCAATATAAACACAAGATCCACTTACAGGACACCTTCTTTCTCCACTTGGATCGCATTCCAATCAATTAAATGATTAGCATCAAGCATATACTTTTTAAGCAATGAAACATGAAACACATTATGTACAGTCATGGATGCAGGTAATGCAAGCATATAAGAAACCAGCCCAATCCTTTCCAGAATTTCAAATGGCCCACAAAATCTGGCTGCCAACTTGGCATAGCTTCCCAGCTTCAGGGAACTCATGTTAGCTTTCACTTTCAGGAAAACATGATCACCCACTTTGAAATCTCTGTGGGTTTTGTTCTTATCAACATAACTTTTCTTCCTGTCTTGGGTAGTTTTCAAATTTTGCTTAATTTTTATCATTTGGTCTTCCATCTCCTTGAGAAAATCTATCCCAACTACTGTCCTATCAGCTGGATTATCCCAACTCACTGGAGTATTGCACTTTCTACCATAAAGTGCTTCAAATGAGCTCATCTTCAATGATGCCTGATACCCATTATTGTAGGCAAATTCTACCAAGTGTAGGTAGTCTTCCTATTTTGATGGTTTTTCCATCACATACATTCTCAGTATGTCTTCTATTACGTTGTTCACCCTCTTTGTCTGTCCATCAGACTTAGGATGATAAACTATACTAAAGTTCTGATTCATTTCGAATCCTTTGAACAATCCTTTCCAGAAATTTGAGGTGAATTTCGGGTCTCTATCAGACACAATCGTTTTAGGAATTTCGTGCAATCGTGCCACTTCCTTTATGAAAATATCAGCAACATCTGTTGCCTTGTGAGTAGTTTTCAGTGGAATAAAATGGGCATATTTTTTAATCTTGTCCACCACCACCATGATCGAATCATGATTCTTGCTTGTTCTGATCAATCTCGTAATAGAATCCATCGTTACTACTTCCCACTTCCATTCCAGAATGGGTAAAGGTTGTAGCAACCCTGCTGGGTGCCTATGCTCAGCTTTAACTTTCTGGCACTCCATACATCTAGTGATGTATTCAATGATCTCTCTCGTCATACCCAGCCAAAAGTAATGGTTCTTGGTCGTTGCTACTATTTTCTGATATCCAAGGTGCCCTGCATAAGGCACATTATGCATCTCCTACAAAATCATTTGTTTCAAGCCCTGGAAATTGGGTACAAAATTTTTGTTCTTGTACAACAATATTCCATCTGTTTCCAATTTATAAATTTCCATCTTCTGTGGCATCTTACCCTATTATAGCTTGGCTACCAATTCTCTGTACTGCAGATCTACATTTGCAGCCTCCAGAATTCTGCTTTTAATATCATTTTTATACATGCTAATGGCTATAGCATGTAATTCATGCACCCTCTTGATGAGTGCATCAACCACTTTATTCTCCTTTCCTTTGATATGCTTGATATCAAAGTCGTACTCACATAGAAATTCCAGCCATCTACTTTGTATAGCATTTAAGGTTGGCTGATCAAACAAATATTTCAGTCCGTTATGCTCTATTTTGAGCTCAAACCTCCTTCCCACGAGGTAATGCCTCCATTTCTTTAGATCATGAACTATGGCTGCCAACTCCAAGTCATGGGTTGCATAGTTCTTCTCGTGCTCTTTTAATTTCCTAGATTCATAATAGATTATGAATCCGTTCTAACTGAGGACCCCTCCCAGTCATTCTTTGCATGCATCAGTGCACACCATGAAATCTTTGCTTGGATCTGCAATCCTCAGGATTGGAGCACTGGTTAACAACTACTTCAATCGCTGGAAACTTTTGTCACATCCCTCTGTCCATTGAAAATGCTTCCCTTTTATTTGCAAGGAAGTGATAGGGTGAGCTATATTGGAAAATCCTATGATGAACCTTCTATAATAACCAGCCAATCCCATGAAGGATCTAACTTCCATTACATTCCTTGGCGCTACCCATTCTCTAATGGCCTCAATCATCTTAGGGTTTACTGCTATCCTGTCCTTTGAGATAATATGTCCCAAGTAATGGATTCACTCCTTATAAAACAAGCACTTGCTCATCTTGGCCTACAGTTGGTGTTGTCTTAGCACCTGCAACACCATCCTCAGATGTTGTTCGTGTTCTTCCTCTATCCTGGAATACACCAGAATTTCATCCAGGAAGACAATTACAAACTTGTCTAGATAGTCCCTGAATACTTCATTCATCAAGCACATAAAAACAACGGGTGCATTTGATAGTCCAAATGGCACCACTGTGAAATCATAATGACCATACCTTGTTCTAAAGGAGGTATTTCTGATGTCTTCATCTTTTATTCTTACTTGGTGATATCTCGATCTTAGATCTATTTTTGAAAAGATCTTTGCATCCTTCAACTGATCGAAGAGATCATCAATCCTCGACAGAGGATACTTGTTCTTCACCGTTATTTTGTTCAATTGTTTGAAATCAATGTGAAATATCAGTTTTCCATCCTTCTTCTTTACGAACAGGACCAAGGCACCCCAAGGAAACACACTTGGGTGTATATACCCCTTCCTCAGAAGCTCTTCAAGCTGTAGTTGCAACTATTTCAGTTTTGGTGTACTCATCCTGTATAGAGCCTTTGACATTGGAGCTGCTCCAGGCATCAAGTTCACAGAGAAATTGATATCCCTTTTCGAAGGGAGTCTGGGTACTTCCTAGAATACATATTCGAACTCTTTAAGTACCACACGATCCTCAATACTTGACACATTATCCTTAGGTGTTTCCTCTACATGGGTTGCATATAATTGACAAACTTTTATGTAGAACTTATTCATCTACATCGTTGAGATTTCCTTGATAGCTACAACTCCAGGAATTCCTTGGACTGCTCTCTAATTCAATTCTTTATCTAAGCAAGTGAATGCCTTGTTCCGATAGTCCAAGACAACATGGTGTTGGTTCAACCAGTCCATCCCAATTAGACAGTCATAAGAGCCTAATGGACAAATGTTCAATTCGACCTTCGTGCTCAGTCCATTCATGTCCACAGGACAAGACTTGACTAACTCCGTGACTTTCCTCTTGGTTCCTGTAGCTAGCTGCACTAACCAAGACTTTTCATGTTTTCTACTTATCAAATGCAAACTTTCTACCACTCCAGGGTCTATATAACTATGGTTAGCCCCTGAATCAATTAAAATAGTAAATGGTTGGTTTTTTATCATACCTTCCACTTCAATCATGTGAGACTGATATTCAGCCTATTCCTTGTCCAGGGATGCGTAGATCCTTGGCATTCTACTCCCATGTCCTCCACTATTTCAGCTTGTTGAATATTGTGGACAACTCTTACTTTATCATTTCTATGGGGGAAATATGTGTACCTATGGTTTTCTTTACAACCCCAACATTCCATAGGTGGAAGCCTTGACATTTGTCCACCCACTTCAGCCTTTCTGGGCTCTCTAAAAAATGGTTTTCCTTGAGGACTATTTCTAAAAAAGGGTGGTTTATTTCACTTCTGCCTCTATTCTTTCTTGAACTTTTTCTGGCCATCCCAAGCCTTCCGAAAGGTAGGATTTTCTATTTGTTGTTCAAATAAGCACTTCACCCTCCTTATTGTTTCTTCCATAGTATTTGGGTCATCATACTGGATCTTATCCCCAATAGAAGGCGGTAATCCACTTAGGCACCTCTGAATCTTGACAGACTCATCTTTGATGAACAAAACATACTTCAGTAATTCTAAAAACTTTCGTTCATACTCATCAATGGTCATGTTGTCCAGATTGATTTCAAAGAACTCTGTCATCTTTCTGTCATAATATCTTTTAGTTAAGTATTTCCTCTTGAAATACCTCTTGAATTATTTCCATGTGATGTCCTTTTCTCTGATGTGTTTCACCTACTCAAGTTGATCCCACCACATGGATGCCTTTCCCTTCAGTTGATACATGGAAATCCTGCCCTCTGCATGAGAGGAATAATTCTACAGTTGAAAGTATTTCTTCATACCAAGCAACCAATTTTCGGCATATTCTTCCTTCTTATATTCTCCATCAAACGTTGGAGGCTTGATCTTGTTCATTTCCCCCTTCAATTTATCCATTCCAAATATCTTGTGCTTTATGGTAGGGGATGAGTTGGAACTACTGTGTGCTTCCTTACTGGAATGCTTTGGGGAGCGACGATGATGTCCACTAACAATCCTCGATCTTGTTTTCTTCTTAGGGGTCCTGCGACTCCCTGTTTTGTTTGAGTCACTTTATTTTTCTAACTTCTTCTCGATTCTTTCCAGACTCTTAAACAACTTTAAGTTGAGTACACCCTGTTGATCCCTGGATTTCATGAGCTTTTGATTATCATCTCGGCAATTATGGGCATCCTTCTATAATATTTCAATGATTTTCATTATATGCCCTTCCTTATCCATCTCTTTTTCATGTCCATTGGAGTTCGATCCTTCGACTCCCAAGTGGACATCCATTCCTTCTCTTTCGTTCCCTGAACCGGAGGCAATATGCACCTCTTCCATTTCTTTGCACTCAGTGTTAATTCTAACCGGTTCGGGTACTTGTCAAACTTCTGCAATAACAATGTGCAAGAAACCCAAATTTTGTTAGGCCGTCTCTCCTTAACAAAAATCCACACAATCAAAACCAATCCGAATTAAGAAAATGTTTTGATTTCACGAAATTTTTTGGGTTCTGCTCGGCTCTGCAACTTTTGGGTGATAGCTCCCTCTTTCTTAGTCCCTAACCATGTGACCAAGGGTCATGACCAAGTGATAGACTAATAGGTGATACTTGGGCGTTTGGCCTTCGAAGAGTTTAAGGCACACACAAATATCTCCCGGAGTTCCGATTTACCGAATTCGCGTAAATTGGGTGGATTGACGGTCCACATTTACCCAACATCCAACGGTTAAAATCCGTTGTGATTCTTCCATCTTCGAATATTTTGGGACTTCGGGTTTCATGGTTTAGGTCCTCGAGGCTTTCATACTCGCTTCCCTTTCCAACCCCTGACTTTCGAACTTTTGATTTCTTTACCCTTCGGGCCCATGGAGCACAGTTGTCTCCCACATCCACAGTGGAAAGTGGCACACTCAAGAGGGTCCACGTCACCTTCGACGATGTCATCGGGTCCCACCACTCTCACTTTTCTTCTTGACCCACTGGCATGTGGTACACACCCATGTGTCCACGTCCATTCCAAGTTAAATCCAATGGTCATATCCTCTCTTAGATCTATGATGCAGATCCTTTCGGCGTTTCGGGGTTCCGTGACTCAGCTCACTCTACTTTTCCCCGATAGCCGAAATTGTGAAATCGTGAATTACCTTTTGCTTGATCTAATGGTCAAGCCTTCTACTCCCAATATACAGTGTAGATCATTTCATAACTTTTGATAGCTGAACTCCGATAGAATTCCCGGATATCCTTTCGTCACCCTTTTCTGGATCTAACGGTCGTAAAGGTCTCTCCTTACGAACCGACCCTACGACTCCCACACTCCAAGTGTCGAGCACTCCCTCTTCATGATCAAATACCATGGCGATTATAGTTTTTATATATTTCTATACTTCCTGAGCTTTGTATCCCAGTCAAGTAACTCCTTGGCTTTCAAGGACATTCTAGGGTCCGAAATTGGTTCTTCCAAACATAATTTCCACTTGAAACTTAGGTTCCAATGACCACTTAATCGGCCCATCTAGGCTCAACATCGAAAACATGCTCTGATACCATATTGTAGCATTCCTTGGCCATCAACTCCCACGGCCGAGCGAAATGCCACTAACTTCGCGGAAAAACACTATTGTAGCATATTATGCATTCTAATGAATTACAATTGCTTGATTTCAGTAAAACAAAGAATTTAATTTAGAATATATATAGAGTTAACAATAATTCATACGCACAATAGAATACTTGATAACATTGCAAGAATCACAGGTATATAATTTAATTAATTATGGAATTACAAAGACATATTGACACTTATCTTTGAAACTGTCGCACGCCACCAACTGCATGCAGACCTTCCACCAACCTCCCAGCCTTAGACCATGTTGCTCATCACTCTCAACAGTAGGTCACCCCCAAGCTGGGACTAAGCTCCACCGAGCAAGGGATCCTAGTCTAGGTAAGGTTTACAGGAAGAATACATGTAAAATATGGAGGATTCTCTCCCATGAGCCACTTATGCCCACTTCTCACAGACTCTCCTTCCCCACATGCCTATCCCACCCCAGGAGTATACACCTTCATTGTCACCTAGACAGTCCTTCAACTGCTAACCTCCCTTTCCTTAGGCTTCAGCAACAAACCGGACCGGAAATCTCTCAGCTCTGTGACAGCTACAGGGCTCCTTCTAGGAGCTCTCTCCTTCCTCCGCGCACTCTCTCACCTAGAGAGGGTATCTCTTAGGCTAAGAAACCTTTCCCTTCAACCTCAACCACCTCTCTCACCTAGAGAGAGTGTTGTATACACAGGACAACAACTTGTTTCTACAACTCGGTTTTCCACACAGTTGGGCAACCATGAAGTTCAACACAGTCATACACTAGCCAACAAGACACACGTATTCAAGCATTGCATGGTCACAACAATCAACTGGAAACATAGACATGGCCACCTAAAGCTGACGATAGACAGGCACAACAACATAACAAGTCTTAGCATTTATGAGACACTTTGGTTTTCTCAACCGACAACACAGGACTACTTCTTGGTTCTGGTTTTGGGAATGCGTAAGGGTAAACAGAGATCCCACATAGTGTCTTAGATGGTTTAGGTGATGGATATGAGTATGAACACTAGACATAGGTTGCTCATGGACACCTGCCAGTTCCGATGGAGGATCGAGAATAGACACCCGACTCAGGTGATGGATGGAGGAATGTCAGACGAACCCCCAACACATATTTCTTCTTAGATTTTAATTGTATGTGCCTGGGCCAACACACGTTGCCCATGATGATGCATGCGCTTTATTAGTTGATGTGCACTTTTAGGAACGCGTTCCCCCTTCCAGGGATTTGGGATCAAGAAAACATGTTTCACACATCATTTTAGAATAATAATTTAATATTATTCTCAAGGGTTTAAGCCCCCTCTCCCTTACCCAGGCTTTGTGGATGCTTAGTCCCCCATCACTCATTCATTGTGGTTAGTCCACACACATAGATGTTTTGTATTAATACTAAACATAATTACATGTACAAAAATCAGGCTCCTAGCCTTCAACACTTAGGCTCCTTGGCCTAATAACACATAATCCCACTAGCTTATATAACTTGGCTCACGAGCCTTATAAACTTGAATTATAGTTCATAAAAAATATTTATACTTCATAGACATGATTTACAACAGGGCTTGGCCTTGGGGACATTACAATCGCCTCCCCTTATTTTTTCACCGTCCCCAGTGCAAATTTACACTACATCTGCAAGATTTTCAAAAATATGCAGGTACTCTTCCTGCATAACATCTTCATGCTCCCATGTCGCGTCCTCAAGACCGTACCAGGTCCACTGGACCTTTACAAGCCCCATGGATCGATTCTGGAGATGTTTTTTTTTCCTGTCCAATATGCGCACAAGATGCACTTGCAGGACACCTTCTTGCTCCACCTGGATCACATTCCAATCAATTACATGATTAGCATCAAGAATATACTTTTTAAGCAATGAAGTATGAAACAAATTATGTACAGTCATGGATGCAGGTAATGCAAGCATATAAGCAACTATCCCAATCCTTTCCAGGATTTCAAATGGCCCACAAAATCTGGCTGCCAACTTGGCACAACTTCCTAGCTTCAGGGAACTCCTGTTAGTTTTCAGTTTCAGGAAAACATGATCACCCACTTTGAACTCTCTGTGGGTTTTGTTCTTATTAGCATAACTTTTCTTCCTGTCTTGGGTATCTTTCCAATTCTACTTAATTTTTATCATTTGGTCTTCCATCTCCTTGAGAAACTTTGGCCCAACTATTGTCCTATCAACTGGATTATCCCATCTCACTAGAGTATTGCCCTTTCTACCATAAATTGCTTCAAATGGGCACATCTTCAATAATGCCTGATACGCATTGTTGTAGGTGAATTCTACCAAGTGTAGGTAGTCTTCCCATTTTGATGGTTTGTCCATCACATACATTCTTAGTATGTCTTCTATTAGTCTGTTCACCCTCTCTGTTTTTCCATCAGAATCAGGATGATAAGTTGTACTAAAGTTTAGATTCGTTCTAAATTCTTTCCAGAAATTCGAGGTGAATTTTGGGTCTCTTTCGGACACAATCGTTTTAGGAATTCTATGCAATCATGCTACTTCCTTTATGAAAATATTAGCAACATCTGTTGCCTTGTGAGTAGTTTTCAGTGGAATAAAATGGGAAACTTTTGTAAGCTTGTCCACCACCACCATGATCGAATCATGTTGCTTGCATGTTCTGGGCAATCCCATAAAATCCATCATTACTACTTTCCACTTCCATTCCGAAATGGGTAAAGGTTGTAGTAACCCTGTTGCATGCTTATGCTCAGCTTTAACTTTCTGGCACTCCATACATATAGCGATGTATTCAGTGATCTCTCTCTTCATACCTGGCCAAAAGTAATGGCTCTTGGCCGCTGCAACTGTTTTCTGATATCCAGGCTACCCTACATAAGGCACATTATGCATCTCTTGCAAAATCATCTGTTTCAAGCCTTGGACATTGGGTACAAAAATTTTGTGCTTGTACAATAGTATTCCATCCATTTCCAATTTATAAATTTCCATCTTCTGTGGCATCTTACCCTGCTGTATCTTGGCTACCAATTCTCTGTACTGCAGATCTACATTTGCAGCCTCCAGAATTCTTCTTTTAATATCAGTCTGATACATGCACCCTCTTGTTGAGTGTATTAGCCACTTTATTCTCCTTTCCTTTGATATGCTTGATATCAAAGTCATACTCACACAGAAATTCCAGCCATCTACTTTGTATAGCATTTAAGGTTGGCTAATCAAACAAATATTTCAGTCCATTATGGTATGTTCTGAGCTCGAACCTCCTTCCCATGAGGTAATGCCTCCATTTCTTTAGAGCATGAACTATGGCTGCCAACTCCAAGTCATGGGTTGCATATTTCTTCTCGTGCTCTTTTAATTTCCTAGATTCATAACAAATTACGAATCTATTCTGACTGATGACCCCTCCCAGTCCTTCTTTGCATGCATCAGTGCATACCATGAAATATGCGTTTGGATCTGCAATCCTCACGATTGGAACATTGGTTAACAACTGCTTCAATCACTAGAAACTTTTCTCACATCCCTCTGTCCATTGAAACTGCTTCCCTTTTATTTGCAAGGAAGTGATAGGGTGAGCTATCTTAGAAAACCCTGTGATGAACCTTCTGTAATAACCAACCAATCCCATGAAGGATCTAACTTACGTTACATTCCTTGGCATTGACCATTCTCTAATGGCCTCAATCTTCTCAAGGTCTACCGCTATCCCATCCTTTGAGATAATATGTCCCAAGTAATGGATCCACTCCATATAAAACAATCACTTGCTCATCTTGGCATACAGCTGGTGCTCTCTTAGCACCTGCAACACCATCCTCAAATCCTCTTCATGTTCTTCCTTTGTCTTGGAAATCACCAGAATTTCATCCAGGAAGACGATGACAAACTTGTCTATATAGTCCCTGAATACTCCATTCATCAAGCACATAAAAACAATGGGTTCATTTGACAGTCCAAACGGCACCACTGTGAACTCTTAATGACCATACCTTGTTCTAAAGGCGGTCTTGTTGATGTATTTGTCTTTTATTCTTACTTGGTGATATCCTGATCTTAGATCTATTTTCGAAAATATCTTTGCATCCTTCAACTGATCGAAGAGATCATCAATCCTCGACAGAGGATACTTGTTATTCACCATTACTTTGTTCAATTTCCTAAAATCGATGCACAATCTCAGCGTTCCATCCTTATTCTTTACAAACAGGACCAAGGCACCCCAAGGTGAGATGCTTGGGCATATATACCCCTTCTTCATAATCTCTTCAAGCTGCAGTTGCAATTTTTTTAGTTCTGGTGTACTCATCCTGTATGGATCCTTTAACATTGGAGCTGCTCCAGGCATCAAGTTCACAAAGAAATCGATATCCCTTTTCAGAGGTAGTATAGGTATTTCCTGGAATACATCTTCGAACTCTTTAAGTACCACATGATCCTCAATACTTGACACCTTATCCTTAGGTGTTTCCTCTACACGGGTTGCAAATAATTGACAACCTTTTCTGTAGCACTTCTTCAGCTACATCGTTGAGATTTCCCTGATAGCTACAACTCTAGGAATTCCTTGGACTGCTCTCTCATTCCCTTCTTCATCTAAGAAAGTGAATGCCTTGTTCCAACAGTCCAAGATGGCATGGTGCTGGTCCAAGACTTGACTAACTCTGTGACTTTCCTCTTGGTTCATGTATCTAGCTACAAAATTTCTACCATTCTAGGGTCTATATAACTATGGCTAGCCCCTAAATCTACTAAAATAGTAAATGGTTGGTTTTTTATCATACCTTCCACTTCAATCATGTGAGACTGATATTCAACCTATTTGTGTTCCAAGGCTGCATATATCCTTGGCATTCTACTTCCCATGTCCTCCACTGTTTCAGCTTGTTGAACATTGTGGACAGCTCTTACTTTATCATTTATGTGGGGGAAATCTCTGTACCTATGGTTTTCTTTACAACCCCAACATTCCATAGGTGGAAGCCTTGAAATTTTTCCACCCACTTCAGCCTTCCTGGGCTCTCTAAAAGATGATTGTCCTTGAGGCCTGTTTTTGAAAAAGGGTGGTTTATTTCCCTTCTCCCTCTATTCTTTCTTGAACTTTTTATGGTCATCCCAAGCCTTCTGAAAGGTAGGCTTTTCTCTTTGTTGTTCAAATAAGCACTTCTCCCTCCTTATCATTTCTTCCATAGTCTTTGGGTTATCATATTGGATCTTATCCCCAATAGAAGGTGGTAATCCACTCAGGTACATCTGAATCTTGACAGACTCATCTTTGATGAAAGGAACATACTTCAGTAATTCTAAAAACTTTCGTTCGTACTCATCAATGGTCATGTTGTCCAGCTTGAGTTCAAAGAAATTTTTCATCTTTTTGTCATAATATCTTTTAGTTAAGTATTTCCTCTCAAAATACCTCTTGAATTCTTTCCATGTGATGTCCTTTTCTCTAATGTGTTGCACCTGCACAAGTTGATCCCACCACATGGAGGCCTTTCCCTTCAGTTGATACATGGAAATCCTTCCCTCTGCATGAGAGGAATAATTCTGCAGTTGAAAGTATTTCCTCATACCAAGCAACCAAGTTTTGACATCTTCCTCCTTCTTATGTTGTCCATCAAACATTGGAGGCTTGATCTTGTTCATTTCCCCTTTCAATTCATCCATTCCAGATCTCCTATGCTTTCTGGTAGGGGATGAGTTGGAACTACTGTGTGCTTCCTTACCGGAATGCTTTGGGGAGTGACGACGATGTTCGCTAACACTCCTCGATCTTTTTTTCCTCTCAGGGTTCCTACGCCGCCCTGTTTTGTTTGAGTCATTTTATTTTTCTAACCTCTTCTCGATTCTTTCTAGACTCTTCAACAACTTTAAGTTGAGTACACCTGTTGATCCCTGGCTTTCATGAGATTTCGATTATCAGCTTGGCGATTCTGGGCATCCTTCTATAATCTTTCAACGATTTTCATTATATGCCCTTCATTATCCATCTCTTTTCCGTGTCCATTGGAGTTCGATCCTTCGACTCCAAAGTAGACATTCATTCCTTCTATTTTGTTCCCTGAACTGGAAGCAATCTACACCTCTTCCATTTCTTTGCACTTAGTGTTAATTCTAACCGGTTTTGGACCCTGGTACTCGTCAAACTTCTGCAATAACAACATGAAAACAACCCAAATTTTTTCAAGCCATCTCTCCTTAACAAAAATCCACACAATCAAAACCAATCCAAATTAAGAAAAAATTTTGATTTTACGAAATTTTCCGGGCTCTACTCGGCTCTGCAACTTTCTAGTGATAGCTCCCTCTTTCTTATTCCCTACCCACGTGACCAAGGGTCGTGACCAAGTGCTAGACTACTAGGTGATACTCGGGCCTTTGGCCTTTGAAGAGTTTAAGTCACACGCAACTATCTCCCGGAGTTTCGATTTACTGAATTCACGTAAATCAGGTGGATCGACGATGCACGTTTACCCAACATCCAATGGTTAAAATCGGCTATGATTCTTCCGTCTTCAAAGATTTCGGGACTTTGGGTTTCTAGGTTTAGGTCCTTGAGGATTTCAGAATCACTTCCCTTTCCAACCCCCAACTTCCGAAATTTCGATTTCCTTACCCTCCTGGCCCATGGAGCACAGTTGTCTCCCACATCCACAGTGGCAAGTGGCACACTCAAGAAGGTCCACATCACCTTCGGTGATGCCATTGGGTCCCACCACTCTCTCTTTTCTTCTCGACCCACTGGCATGTGGTACACACCCATGTGTCCACGTCCATTCCAATTTAAATCCAACGGTCAGATCCTATCTCAGATCTACGATGCAGATCCTATTGATATTTTGAGGTTTCAGGGTTTTGGGGTTTCGTGACTCAACTCACTCTATTTTGCCCCGACAGCGGAAAATGCGAAATCATGACTTACCTTCTGCTTGATCTAACGGTTAAGACTTCTACTCCTGATATACGGTGTATATCATTTTGGAACTTTGGGGTTTCAGGTTTCAACGTTTATGCTTCCACGCACCCATATTCTTTTGATATCTAAACTCCGATAGACTTCCCGGATATCCTTTCATCCCCATTTTCCGGATCTAACGGTCGTAAAGGTCTCTCCTTATGAATTGATCCTACATATCCCACACTCCAAGTGTCAAGCACTCCCTCTCTTCACATATTTCTTCTTATATTTTAACTGCATGTGCCTGGGCCGACACATGTCTCCCATGAGGCTACATGCGCTTCATCAACTGGTGTGCACTTTTAGGCATGCGTTCCCCCTTCCAGGGATTTGGGATCAAGAAAAAAAATTTCACACATCATTTTAGAATAATAATTTAATATTATTCTCAAGGGTTTAAGCCCCCTCATCTTAGCCCCTCTTCCAACCTCTCAGCCCCCTCTCCCTTACCCAAGCTTTGTGGATTCTTAGTCCCCCATCACTCATTCATCGTGGTTGGTCCACACACAGAGATGTTTTGTATTAATAATTTGCAAAATTACATGTACAAAAATTAGGCTCCTAGCCTTCAACACTTAGGCTCCCTAGACTAATAACACATAAGCCCACTAGCTTATATAACTTGGCTCACCAGCCTTATAAACTTGAATTATAGTTCATAAACAATCTTTGTACTTCATAGACATGATTTACAATAGGGTTCGGCCTTGGGGACATTACAATCTTCTTAGCACACACAACAATCCAAAGTACACCAACTCTCTTCTACCCAGCCTTCACAACCTAAGAGAGTGGACCCCCTTCCCTGCCATGCAGTCCTTCGAGCTATCCACCTCCTTACAGGGTTTGATTGAACCTGTTCAAGAATCTCCATGATGGGATTCTTAGGATTTGTAGCTGTGGGAACAACTTAATGCATGATGATGCATCTCAAACATGAAGGCATTGATTCATGGCTGTAATACACCAATAGTCATTACTTCCAACCCAACCATGACTCCTCTCCACAACTCATTTTAATCTCCCCATCCAAGATCAAAATGAATGAATAATTAAGAGTGGGTGCAAGAGTGAATGAAGAGAGAAAATAATTAAAGGTGTGAACAATGAACAATGAAAAATGAGTGAGTGAGTGAAGGAGTGAAGAAGAAGCCCCAAAACAACCCATAAGATGGGTTTATATATTTATTTGCAAATCAAGAACCACATTGCCTTCCCTAAGAAGCTCATGTAACCACTCCTCTCCACTAAAAAAATTATGGGTAAATAAAATATAGAATAAATACTTAGCCCCTCAAGCCCCCTCTCTTATGGAATCATATCCCCCTATAACTCTTGTCCTTGTTCGTCTAGCAACTAGTGATGTATTTATTATTAGTAACGATAAAAAAATTACATTTCCTAGGCACACTAGCCTCTTTTAATTGTTTGGGCACTCTGGCCTTTCATAGATTAACAAAATACATTATTTAATATGAGGCTAAAAAAACCAGGGTATTATATCTCCTCCCCCTAATTTTGGCACTATCCTTAGTGCATATACAAAACAAAAAACAAAAATTCAAAATTTATTCAAAGAGTTGTGAGTACTCTTCCTACATGGAATCTTCATGCTTCCAAGTAGCAGCTTCAGGACCGTAGCAGATCCAATGGACTTTTACCAGCTTTATAACTCGATTCCGGAGCATTTTGACTCTTTTGTCCAATATTCGCATTGGATGGACCTGAAAGTATCCCTCTGTCTACCTGAATCAGATGCCAATCAATAACATGGTTAAGATCATGTACATATTTTTTTAGCAAAGAGACATGAAATACATTATGCACATTCATGGAAGTAGGTAATGCAAGAATGTATGCAACTGGCCCTATTCTGTCCAATATCTCAAATGGACCACACAATCTGGTTGCTATCTTTGTACAACTACCCAACTTCAAAGAGCTCTTCTTGGGCTTCATTTTTAAAATCAAATGGCCCCCCACTTTAAATTCTCTAGTTGTCCTGTTCTTATCTGCATAAATTTTCTATCTATCTTGAGCTTCCTTTGAATTCTTCTTAATTCTAACCATTTGGTCTTCCATATCCTTGACCAATTCTGGACCAAGTACCACTCTATCTGTTGGGTTGTCCCAACTCACTGGAGTATTGCATTTCCTACCATACAAACATTCAAATGGGCTCATTTTCAATGAAGCTTGATACTCATTGTTATAGGCAAACTCAACCAAGTGCAAGTAATATTCCCACTTAGATGGATTATCCATCACATACATTCTCAACATGTATTCAATTACTTGGTTGACTCTCTCTGTCTGCCCATATCACTGTGGATGGTATGTTGAGATAAAGTTCTTATGTGTACCAAATCCTTTAAACAATCCCCTCTAGAAATTTGAAGTAAACTTTGTGTCTCTGTTTGAGACAATTTCCTTAGGGATCCCATGCAACGTAGAAATTTCACTCTTGAAAATTTATACAATATTAGTTGATGTATGAGTCATTTTTACAGGAACAAAATGAGCATCCTTTGTCAATTTATCAACCACTACCATGATTGAATCATGTTGTCTTGTTGTCCTAGGAAATTTAGTTATAAAATCAATGGTTACTACTTCCCATTTCTTCTCTGGAATTGGTAATGGTTGTAGCAAACCCGCTGAGTGCCTATGCTCAGTCTTCACTATCTGACATTCTATACATATGGAAATGTAATCAGCAACAACTTTTTTCATTCCTGACCAAAAGAATTGGCTTTTTACTACTGCAATTGTTTTCTGGTAACTGTGATGTACGACATATGGAACATAATGCATTTCTTTAAATACCAAATTCCTAAGTTCTTTGGAACTAGGAACATAAATTCTATCTTTATGCATAAGTAATCCATCTTCCTTCATCTCATGTTCTTTAATTTTCTGTTGTACATTTTCTTGTTGTAAGCTTTCCTTTACCTATAGGTAATGTTGATATATGAAAACAACATCTAAAATTATGCTCTTTAAATCTGATTGATGCATACTAACAATTGTAGCATGAATGAGATGTACTCTTCTACTAAGTGCATCAACAACTTTATTTTATTTTCCATTGATATGCTTGATGTCAAAATCGTATTCACTTAAAAATTCTAGCCATCTTGTCTTCCTGGCATTTAAAGTTGGTTGTTCAAAAATATATTTCAGACCACTATGTTCTGTTCTTAATTCAAATCTCTTCCCCATGAGATAATGCCTCCACATATTCAAAGTGTGAACAATGGCATCAAGTTCCAAGTCATGTGTGGCATATTTCCTCTCATGCTCTTTAAGCCTTCTAAACTCATAACCAATAACATGTTCATTTTGAGTGAGGACTCCACCGAGTCCTTCCTTGCATGCATCTGTACATACCACACAACTTCCATTCGTGTCAACAATATTTAAAATACGAGAACTAGTAAGTAATTATTTCAACAGATTAAAGTTCTCTTCACACTTTTCTATCCATTCAAATTTAATTCCCTTCTTTTGAAAAGAAGTGATGGGATGAGAAATCTTAGAGAACCCTGCTATAAATATTCTGTAGTAACCAACTAACCCCATAAAAGATATGACTTTTGAAACATTCATGGGTGTTGGCCATCTTCTAATGGATTCAATCTTCTCTAGATCCACTGCTATACCTTGTTATGAAATAATGTGTCCCAAGTAATGGATCTGTTCTTGGTAAAAAGAACACTTACTAAGCTTGGCATACAACTGATGTTCCCTCAACACTTGCAATATCAATCTTAGGTGATGGTCATGCTCTTCCTCTGACTTATAATAGACAAGTATGTCATCCAGGAATACTATGACAAATTTATCCAAATAATTTCTAAATATGTCATTCATTAAGAACATAAAGACAACTGGTGCATTGGACAATCCAAATGGAACCACTACAAATTCATAATGCTCATACCTGGTTCTAAAGGTTGTCTTATGGATGTCTTCTTCCTTGATTCTTACCTGATGGTATCCCGATATCAAGTCTATCTTTGAAAATATATTTTCCCCTCTTAGTTGATCAAAGAGGTCATCAATTCTGGGTAGAGAGTACTTTCTCTTTACAGTGGATTTATTCAGTTGTCAAAAGTCAATACACAACCTCAAGGTTCCTTCCTTCTTTTTGACAAAGAGTACTAGTGCTCCCCAAGGTGAAACACTTGGACATATGTACCCTTTCTTCAAAAATTCTTCCAACTACATTTGTAATTCTTTTAATTCTGGTGTACTCATTTTGTAAGGTGTTTTTGATACCAGGGAAACTCCTGGCACTAAATCAATATATAAATCTATCTGCCTCTTTGGTGGAAACCCGAGTATTTCTTGGAATACATATTCAAGCTCTTGTAGTACCAAAAATTATTCAAGGCTTGGCCCCTTTATATTTTCTAGTTCTTCAACATGGGCTGCATACAATTGACATCCTTTTCTGAAACATCTCTTTAGCTCTAAGGTTGAAATATCCCTTATAGAGATGGGTCTTGGAACTCATTTCACAGTGCTTTGTTTTCCTTCTTCATCAAGACATGTAAATGTCTTGTTATGACAATCTAGTACAACATGATGCTTGTCCAACCAATCCATTCCAATTAGAATATAATAACACCCCAATGGTATAATATTTATATCAACATTAGTATTCACACCATTAAGACTTATGGAACAACCTCTTATCATATCATGGATTCTCCTTTTGGTTCCAACAGCTAGTTGAACCAAACTTGATTTTCCAAGGTTATTTTTCTCCAAATGTAATCTATCCATGATTTTAGGATCAATGTAACAATGGATTTCTCCAGAATCAACTAAAATAGAAACAAGATGATTAATTATTTTACCTTCCACCTCGATCATATTGGATTCGTATTCTTCTTATCGATCATCTATGGCTGCATATATTCTTCCCATGTCTTCTACTATTGTAGCCTCTTGGATGTTGTGCATGGTATTCACTTTATCCTTTTTGTGATTGAAATCCTTGTACAAGTGATCTTCTTTGCATCCCCAACATTGGATTGGTGGTCTTCCCATTTTTCCGAATGAGTCTTCTCTCTTGGATTCATCCTTAGCACACTAGTCAGGTTGATTTTTATTTGGGATATTTCTATTGAAAGGAGGTTTGAATCCTTTCTTTCTCTGATCATGCTTCTCCTTCTTCTTATCCTTCCGATATTTCTGCAAAGACTCTCTGCCCTTTCCTTTCTCATACAAGTACTTATCCTTCCTAATGGTCTCAATCAAAGTCCTAGGTTCATCATATTGAATCTTATCTTCATAAAAGGATGGCAGTCCACTCAAAAACCTATGTACTTTCCCCTTCTCATCTTTTATAAACCCCACATACTTTAGCAACCCCACAAACTTCTTTTCATACTCTATCATGGTCATGCTTCCCATCCCGAGTTAAAAGAAATCCTACATTTTCTTGTCATAGAAGTTCTCTGAAAAGTAATCCTTCTGAAAATATTTCTTGAACTGCTTCCAAGTGATCCTATTCTCATTAATGTGCTCAAATTGCTTCAACTGATCCCACCACATAACAACTTTCCCATGTAAATCCTATGTGGAAATTCTGGCTTCTAGGTTTGATGAGTAGTCATGCAATTGAAAATAACTCATGAGTACAAGAAACCATGCTTAAACATCATCTTCCCTTTCTCTTTCACCATCAAAGGATGGTGGATTAAGCTTCCTCAACTCTCCTTGCAAATTGTCAAATTCATGTCTTCTTATTTGGTTCCTAACAGGAGACACCTTTGGACTATTTATGGAATCTTCAGATGCATAAAATTTCCTTTTTGAGTAGGGAGGTGAGTGATTTCTATGAGTTTTGCTAGAACTTCTTGAATAACCAGATCTTCTTCGGTCATCTCTTCTTTCATGACATATTCCCTCTTCCTCATGTTTTGAGTTTGATCCATTCTTTGTTTTCCTCTGCAACTTATTTAAGCTTTGGATCACTTGAGTATTTATCTGATTTTGTTCTCTTATTAGTCTCTCATTGTCTGCTTTGTAACTCTTCACTTCTATTTTCAGGATTCTCACAGTCTCTATCAATGTTTCTTGCTCTCCTTTGGCCTTGTGTCTGTTGGATTCTGTCTCTACATTACCAACATTGATATTTTGACCTTTGGCCTCTTTATCATGGCTGGAAGATCCCTCTTCTTCTTCCATTTCTTGAATATGCATTCTTATACTGAACTAATAGGTTTACACCCCTTAATTCTGCAAAATGTGCAAGCAACCATTTTGTTAGAATTATGCATATTATAAAAACAAATTGCCAAACAATGCTACAGGTCCTTTTTATTCTCAATTCATGAAGAAATATATTATCATTCTCCATATTATAACAATTCCATGTTATTCTCCTCTGAATCATCTTTCCAATGACTATAATATTTCCCCAATTCGATATTTGAGCTGAAAGTTATGGCTTCCCGAAAAAAAATCACTTTCATCCCCTTTTCTTTTGTTTTGCAATAGGATCTTGTCGAAATATTCCACAACTCCTTTAACTAGTACATACTTCAAATTCTGCACAGACGCTTCCTTCAATCCACTTTCCTTTTGACCATGGCTCTAAACCATGAGCTTATTCACTCCTTAGCATCATTCCTTTAGCGCTTTTCCATTATTCTTCTACACATGAGCTTGTTCCAACACAATGTCCAAGGGATTGGTTACTACTAGGCCCTTCGTGCCCCAACCCATTTACCTTATCATGAGACTGACGTTGGAACCAAGTCCTATAGACTTCAGAATTTGGTTATTCTCCCATTTCAATCTTCCAATTATTCCGAAGTAAACTTTTCCAAACACCTATATTAACTCCACTGGTAGATTGGACAGTTGGGATTTGATTTCTAGTCAACTGGTCAATCCTGGATCATATAGAGGCTTCAACGAGATAGACAATCATGACTTAATATGACATTGATATGGATGATCATAATCAATTTGGGACTTTGGCACTTTGGGACTCCGGAACATTGCAACTCCCAAGTCGCTCAAATCCCTCGGAATGATACTCGTCGAGGCTCTTACTCTATCCTTCCATTGTTAAATAGGACTGTCACGAGAACTCTTGGAGGGTCTTAGATCAATGGACCACATGAATTCGCTACTCCGAGACATTACAAATATCAATTTTTTCAAGTTCCCCACAGTGATATCCGCCGAAGCAGTCATAAAGTGACGATGACCGCTTACCATCGGTTAATGCCTCCGCTTACGCTATCCTTCCACTAATTTATGCAATGGCCATGACTTAATCAAGCATCAAGATGGACGGTCCTTATTAATTTTGGGACTTCAGCACTCCGAGACTTTGGGATATTACAACTCCCAAGTCATTCAAATCCCCTGGAGTGATATATATCGAAGTGCTTACGCCATCCTTCCACTCCTTGATCTAACGATTGAGAAAGGTCATGAAGGGATCTTACATCGATGGTCTGTATGAATTCGTGACTTTGATCTTCGACAATTTCACTGATAGAGACATTGGACACCCTCGGAGGCCATACCCTTGGAGATGACATGGCATGTTGATGTCACCTATGGTGATGTGGACCCATGACATGTGTGCCACATGTCACTAAAAAATGAACAGGATAGGGTCCAAAAGGTATTGAATCTGGGTTACATGTGTCCCCACATGGTACCTTGACCAGATGGCATACGACATGTCATCAATTGAATGGACGGTCCACTATCTCTGCTCCAGATTTGACGACCTGCATTAGTCCTGAATTCTTCCCTCGATCTAATGGTCGACGATATTTTGAGACTTTGGGACTCCGAGACTCTAGGCTATAACAATTCTAAAATGTTCAATTCTCCCGGAGTTAACTTCCCGAAGTGGTCAACACCGGATGACCCTGACCAACGAATGATATTTCACCTGAGCCTCCCATCGGATTGGACGACTGATGGGACTTCGTAACTTCAACCTTTTTTCATGCTTCTACCTTGTCTCCCATAATCACTAAAGAAACAAAGTTTCATAGTTTTCCATCTCTTGCTTGGCTTCGATCAACGACTGTGATCGCTCCCAAGATCCAAAAGGGATGGTTGGACATGCTACTTCAAGCTTGTTTCTGAACTAATTTTGAATTCTGATAAATTGTTAATTAATAAATATGCATGAAATATTGACATGCATAGATAAATATTCATGCTATAAAATGAAAGAAATGAACCATATGTCATGCACAATAATAACCAACAAGCATGCATATTATATAGACAAATTTCATAGATAAATAAATACACAACGAAAATAACATATATAGGTAAATAAAAACCATGACAGAGAGAGAAATTATCTCTAATGAAATGAATAACCAATTGGATGTGACCAAGGATGTTCCACCCAGCTGTAGACACTGTTGTTCCAAGTCTCAACATAATGTCACACCCAAGCTAGGTCTATGAGCACAAAAGGATAGTTCTAGAGTGCCACTTAGCTTCCCCAAACTATTCAGCACTCAAGCTCTCACAAGATTATCAGCAAAAAAAACAATCGAAAGTACACCATCTCTCTTCTACCCAGCTTGCATAACCCAAGAGAATGGACCCCCTTCTCTGCCATGCAGTCCCTCAAGTTGTCTACCTCCTTCCAGGGCTCCAGTGCACCTTGTCAAGAATCTCCATGCTGGGACTCTCTAAATTCGTAGCCGTGGGAACAAATTAACGCATGGTGATGCATCTCAGACATGCAGGCATTAATTCATGGCTAGAATACACTAGTAGTCATTACTTCCAACCCAACCATGGCTCCTCGCCACAACTCTTTTTTTTCTCCCCAACCAAGATAAAAATGAATGAATAATGAAGAGTGGGTGAAAGAGTGAATGGAGAGAGAATTTAATGAAAGGTATGAACAATGAACAATGAACAATGAGTGAGTGAGTGAATGAGTGAATAAGAAGCCCCCAAAAAACCCACAAGATGGGTTTATATCTTTATTTGCAAGTCAAGAACCACATGGCCTTCCCCAAGAAACTCATGTAACCACTCCTCTCCATTAAAACAATTATGGGTAAATAACATATAAAATAAATACTTATCCCCTCATTCCCCCTCTCTTGTGGAATCATAGCCCCCTATAACTCTTATCCTTGTATGTCTCATCCAGTGATGTATTTATTATTAATAATTATCAAAACATTACATTTCCTAGGCACACTGGCCTCTTTTAATTGTTTGGGCACTCTGGCCTTTCATATATTAACAAAATACATTATTTAAAACGGGTCTCAAAAACCCAAGGTATTACGCTTAACCTAGTAGATATTCTAATAACACTTGTAGGAGATTGAGGTACTTGTTTCTCCTGTTGTTGTACATTTTGATTTTCTGGTACCTTTGGAATTTCCTTTTTAGTGATCTCATCAAGCACTGTGTATTCTGGTTTTTCTTTTTCCTGTTTCTTTCCTTGCGATCTTTGTACATGACCTTCTCATTGAATATGACATCTCTACTCCTAATGATTTTGTGATTTTCATAATCCCATAAGCGATAACCAAAATCATTAACATCGTATCCAATAAAGGTACACTTGTTGGATTTTGCCTCAAGCTTTGTTCTTTTTTCTTTATCAATGTGGACAAATGCTTCACAACCGAAAGTCTTTAAAAATGAATAGTTTACCTTTTTACCTGTTCATGCCTCCTATGGAATGCCACCATCCAAAGAGATTGAAGGTCCTTTGTTTATTAAGTAAACAACAATATTTAAAACATCTGCCCAAAACTATAAGGGAAACCCAACATGCAATGTCATACTTCTTGCACACTCCATGATTGTCCTATTCATCCTTTATGACACACCATTTTCTTGTGGTGTTTCTGGAGCTGTCTTCTCTCTATAAATTCCATGATATGAACAGTAATCATCAAAATCCTTGCTGCAATATTCACCTCTATTGTCTGATCTA
This sequence comes from Picea engelmannii, assembly GCA_009831015.1. Taxonomy (NCBI): domain Eukaryota; kingdom Viridiplantae; phylum Streptophyta; class Pinopsida; order Pinales; family Pinaceae; genus Picea; species Picea engelmannii. Next base: position 57,156 of record ML778911.1, on the reverse strand, counting down.
AGACACTTCAAACTTTTTCCTGTCTCATTCTCAACCAAAACTTTCCATTTCTTAAAAGTTTCAAAAACATTAGATTTTTGTTGAATGCAGTAAACCCAAGTTTTTCTAGTTGCATCATCAATAAAAGTAACATAATAACGAGATGCACCAAGAGATGATACCTGAGCTGGTCCCCATACATCTATATGCACAAGATCTAACATTTCTCTCTCCTTTTCTTTTCCAACTACAAGAAATATGACTCTCTTCTGTTTTCCATAAACACAATGCTCACAAAAATCCAAATAAATTTGTTTAAGATATGACAACAAATTCCTTTTGTTAAGTATTTGCATCCCCTTCTCACTCATGTGTCCAAGCCTATGATACCAAAGTGTTGTATCCACTCTTGTAGAAGCTAAAGAGATAGAAGAATCAATATTACTAGTACATAAATACAATGTACCTACCTTCTCTCCTTTTTCTATCACCACTGATCCTTTGGTGACCTTCACTTTCCAACTGCCTTGTTGAAATTATATTTTTCCTTAGATATTGGACATGTCTTACCTCTTTCAAAAACCATTGGTTTCCATTCTTTTTCTTTATTTGTACCTTTTCCATTCCAACAATTTTGCATGGTGCATCATCACCCAAATGAACCTGTCCAAAATCACCTTGAACATAATCTAGAAAATGTTTCCTATGGGGCGTGGAATGAAATGAAGCCCCTGAATCTACTACCCAAGCCTCAAAAATATTATCTACATAAAGAATCAAATAATCTTGTAACGCATCACCTTTTACGTTTGCTTCCTGATTTTTCTCCTACTATCCATCTCTTTGTTTCTTTGGACCTTTGCAGTCTTTCTTCAGATGTCCTTTCTTCCCACAATTCCAACACTCTATTTTTCCTAGTCTGGATTTGGATATTCCCTTCCTATAATTCCCACGGTTCCATGAGCCCTTTCCTCTATCGTTTTGTCTTCCCATGTTCTCCATGTTTAACGCGTTACCTGATGTCTCACCTGTGCTTTTCCGTCGCATTTCCTCGCTAAGGATAACACCAACAACATCATCAAATTTTATAGTTTTTGAACTAGAGACAGAGTTACTTACAACAATGACCAAGCCATTCCATCTTTATGGAAATGAGCACATGATTAGAAGAGCCTTGAGCTCATCATCAAAGTCAACTTTTACAGAACTTAGTTGATTAGTAACTGTATTAAATTCATTTAAATGATCTACAACAGACCCACCTTCTAACATCTTCATATTAAATAATCCCTTCATAGATTTTTTCATACACTTTATCCAATACGTCCATCAGTTCCTTCGTTGTATTTTCTTTTGAAATATTGAAAGATATCAATGCTTCTAGGATTAGTCGTATCGTTCCTAGTGCCTTTCTTTCAAGAAACTCCCATTCTTTGTCCTTCATGGTCATTGCATTCTTTGTTATTCCACCTAATGGTAGGAATAGATCCTTCTGATATAAATAATCTTCCATTTGCATATTCCATAACCAGTATTTTTTCCATTAAATTTCTTGACCCTAAACTTTCCATCTTCCGCCATTGATACCACTCAAACCAGGAACCCTCTTTTCCTGCGAGTTACCTTTCGCTCTGGTACCAATTGTTAGACAAAAGGATCACAGAGTAATAAAATAAAACAAATGTGGAAATAAAACAAAGAAGATACACAATACAATAGAAACCTAAATATATGTGGTTCACCCAGTGTGGGCTACGTCAACTAGATAAATTTCCAGGTCCTTCCTTTTTATTATCCAACAAAATGAAGGGGTACAACCTACAACATGCCCGATGTAACTTCATCTTCTTCCTCTCACAATATCCTTTCTCAAAATACAATAATCACACACATACACAACCACAATACAATTCCATCATAAAAGAGGGTTGCCTTTTGGAGCAAAGAACCCTAAAATAACTTCTACCGTCAGATCTGCGACCTTATAATGAACGATCCATATTGATTACAAAATTACAATATTTTACAAGGAAATTTTTCCCAATATTTCTCTTCAGGGTCATTGCCCCTGAATCCTCAACTAGGGGGAGGGGGCGACGACAGTTGTGGGGTGAAAATCCCCCCGACACCCCCTGTTAGGGAATGGGGTCCAAGAACGGATGAAACAAACATCTGAATCAGGAAGATAATCGGGATCCACAACCAAAAATTATATTAAAATAATATATTAATAGGTTAAACAAGAAATACATTAGGGTTAAGGAGGATTTTCACAGAGAGAATTCTCTTGTGCGATTCTAGGGTTTTATCATGTGATGCTAGGGTTTATATTGTGCATGTAAACACTAGAGAATAACACGATATTAGAGATGATATGGGTTATTACATTTCTTGTTGTATCATTAGGGTTACAATTTAGCGTTCAATAATATCTCTAAAGAAACCCTATTGAAAGTTATGAAATCTAAATTTGAAATGCCTTGATAAAGACACCCTCATTAGTATTAGACTAATTCTCTAAATATTGATAAGGTGAAGCTAGGGAAGTCAAGCAATGAAAAACGAGTAATAAAGTCATGTTTGAAATGGGGCATTTCATCTTTCCTAGAACTTGGTTGGTGGTGTTGAAAATCACCATATTCTTATTGATGAGACCTCATGTGCCTATGGTTCTTCTATAACTTGAGCACACATAAGGGTGGTAGTGTTAGACATATGCATTGATTTTTTGTAGTCAAAAGTAAATATATTCCATGTTGAACATGTCATTTTACCTCTCATGTATAATTACACGAGGTCACTCAAGTTGACCATCTAGACCCTTTGTGTTACTTATGGTATCCATCAAATTCTCACACTCTAAATGAGGTAGGGAGTATTTTACCTTTGACAAGTTCTTTCTATAAATTATTTGTAGTTGGATGTTTGTAACAATGACTAGGTTTGTAAAGTGATATACCAATGCACTCAGTTTGTAATC